>JAXQQM020091041.1:0-38026 GCA_034641835.2 Pinus albicaulis
AAGATGTGTGATGAGATGAGTGAAAAGCTCTCCAACGTTGACTGTATTTATATCCATCATTGAGGTGTGTGACACATCTGCTGGGGATGTAAAACCTTAAGGCCGACCTGCACATATAATTTATTATAAATAATAAATTCAAAATAAATGTTCTGCTCATCGGATTAAGATCAAATTTATATCGATCTTACACTTCTCCGAAAGAGAAACCCAATAAAAATATCGGTATCTTCATCTGAGCATCACAACATGGAGTTTGGACCTAGTTGTCTAATTTTAATAGAGCTCCACTCACAACACAAGTGAGTGTCGGGCCAAGCAGTCCCTGGTGGCCGAGATGCGGGCTTCTGAGTCAGATGCATGCTCCGACTCTGAATCAGAACCTGACAAGGGGAATGACAAAGGGAAACAGATTATTGATGCGGAGCCCAATGCCACGTTGCCACTACAAATATCCAGAAGGAGGAACCAGAAAATCCAGAGGAGGAGGAACATCTCTTCCACTCCCAGATGTGGGTAAAGGGCTCCCCGGTACAGTTCATTGTCGACAATGGGAGCCAAAAGAACCTCATTTCAGCAGATGCCACGAAGCGGTTGGGCTTGCCGACCACAACTCACCCACATCCATACACCATCGGGTGGCTTCACCAATGACGAGATCTCCGCGTCAGCCAACAGTGTCGCATTCCCTATAGCATCAAGCCCTTCACGGATCAGGTATTATGCGATGTTATTCCTATTGATGTTTCTGATGTATTATTAGGACAACCATACTTGTGGAAGCGCCATGTGGTGTATGAGTCTCGGCCTCGTGCTGTTATTGTTACTTTGGGAAATAATTTGTACAGGAAATTCGTTTTCCTGATGATCCTCCCCCAGGGCAAGAAGAAGAATATGGCCACGACCTCCAGACAAGGCTCCTTTGCACGACAACAACAAATGGATAAGGTTGTGGAGGACTACGGGGACATTTTCACCTCACCCATTGGGGTTCCCCTACACTGTCAGTTCAAGCACCCGATTGATCTGACCCCAGGTGCGCCGCTACCCAACGGACCGATCTATTGGTGCTCTATTCTGGAGAACGATGAAATCAAGAGGCAGATTAAGGAGCTGCTGTAGAAGGGTCACATCCGACGAAGTTCATCGCCCTGTGGGAGCCCGATAATTTATTATTGTGAAATCATAGTTCTAAATTATCTCTTATTCTGTGAGAAATGTAATCTATTAATTGTAAGCAGATTCATTAAAAAAATTAAAACTGATTTTAGCATGAATGATGACAATTTATATATTAATTGGTTTTTAAGAGTATTTGTATTATGTAGGAGCACTGGAAAGAAAAATCAAGACTTCATTTTCTATTTTCCTTATTTTATTGGGTTGAACTAGAGAAAATTGAATATGAATAGTGAGTTAATTGTAAGATCAATGGGCCAAGGCCATACATAAACATTGACCACAGTGGGGAAGTATAAAAGCATGGATATTCATGCAAGTATAGTTATTAATGTAAGATCAAAATTAACTCTTAGCTTCACTAAAGAAATAGAAGGCAAAGATCTAGCATCAACTGAAACTCACGTGAAAAAGTAGATGAAAAATGTACAATCATCCAATGGAGAGGTAATCTATAATTATCCAGTAAGACTCTTGGCTATGCCTTGAGACTAAACTAATTCTCAATATTTTTGAATAATCATCCATTGGAATTTAGTAGGAAAACCATAGTAAATCATTGTCCAATGGCCATGCAAAAATATATAAAAAATAATATTTGTTGGTTGTTTTTCAATAGGTGGAACATGATGGGACCACTGAGAAGGTGGGGGTGTTTTTTTAATCATGGAATTGAGGTTTAGTAGATTGATAGTCAAATTACCTTTCTTAGTCTGATTATGCAATTTTTATAAGACATATTATGCACTATTAATAATAAACATAAATTTATTGCAATTTAGGGAAAGCTCGTTCATGTTTTTTTCTTTATATTGGAAGGTTACTTGATTTTTGAATTAATTTTTAGTAGATCATAGCATATATTGAGGAAATATTAGTTTGAAAATAATCAGTTATTTCTCTTGAAACTTTAGGTATTAAAAGTCCATGACACAGATATATCACACTCCAAAATCCAAAGAAAATGGAAGAGCGTTCATTATTTTTAATCAAACTTTTATTGGTGAAGGGTTAATTTATTACGAGAACATCATTAATGAAGTGAAAAATTTTAAACGTAACGTTTATTGACTAGAAAAATAATGACCAAAACGTCAAAAAAAATTGTGTGACGGGTAAAGAGAAATCCAAATTCCAACCCTGCTTGCCACTTGTTGGTGAGAGGAGGTTATTCACTTTTCATTTACAGCTTACCAGGTTACTCATGTTACCAATATTTTCACATGGCTCACTTTTAGGTGACTACTTATTTTACTTCTTATTTATAAAGAACAATTGGTAGATAATTGTATATATTATTTGAAATCTATAACAAATCCAGGCAACAAAATTACAACAAATAGAAAATTATGCAAAAAATTCACCAAGGCACTACTAATGTGTGGATACCCTATAATTTCTTAGATCCTCATAACTTACCAACACATACTATATTGGTATACACATAATATGGCATTTACCTGAAGTATTTCATATGTATCTAGAAGTAAATAAGTTGTATGACAATTGTTATGGCAGATATAAGATGTGTATTATAGTTTATATTTCAAATTTTCTTAAGTAGCATGCATGTGCGGCCCATATAATGACTACAATTACCAAATATATTTCAGTGAAGATGTGAATATGATCTCTCATTAGGTCCTAATTACTTAAAGCATCATTAATTAGCTTTCCAAATGAATAAAATATGTTAACAAATTAGTAAAAACTAGGAAAACAAATCATGCTTTAAAAAATATGGCACAATGAGTCACACTCTGAGATTTATTTAATTACTCATCAAGTGTCGCTACAACATATATATGATCACCATTACCATAGAAATGGGACATGTGACCATCATTTTAGTTTCGCCAATGACATTCCACATCATGAGCATTTTTTAGGGTTGATTGTGTTGATTTTTTTTAAACAAATCATTTATACATTTTATGGAAATTATAGACACAATTTATAATCACATTACAAGATCATGATGTATGGATATTCCTTATCATTTCTTAGATACTCAAAACTTACCAATACCTAATAGATTGATATACAAATCATATATAATTTACCCCTATAATGCCACATGTATCCTAAAACAAATTAGTTGTATGGAAATTTTTATGGTGCATATATGATGTGTATTACAGTTTATCTTATAATTTTGTTGAAGTAGCATACAAAAATTTACATAGTGATATGAGAACCACTCTCTAGAGTATACATCGATTTTGTACACATGGATTTTCAGTTTCTTTTTAAGATATATCATTGGTGATGCTCACATGATTATATAATGAACCATTAAGTTGAACTATGAAATTATTCCTCACAACACACACACACATATTGATGAATTAATAATTTTTCTCATATAATTTTTTTAATCTATTTTGAAAATAAAAATAAAAATTATATATAATTATTTCTAAGAAGAACAAGAGAGAGTTCCTTACCATATCTTCGTAAAACATATAATAGCGACGTTTGGAGGCAATTGCGACATTTGGAGGCAGCTGTCTAGCGACGCTTTGTGGCATAGTGTCGCAATTGCGACGTCTTCCTCCAAACATCTCAATTGCGACACTTTGTCTAAGTGTCGGTATTGTGAAAATTTTCTCTAAATGTCGGTATAGCGACGGTTTCCCAAGATCAATGGCCCAAAGTGAACCCAATAACTTACCTTTTCCCTGCACCTTTCCTTTTGATCGTGGCCGTTCGCTCGTTGAATCCAGATCCGACGGCGCTAATACATTTTCGCGCTCATAAAGTAATCGTTTGATGTTTTGGCAAAGCCGCGTGAAATGGGTGGTTTTTCCAAACCACCTGCGCTTACGTGTCACCACCAAGTTGTATCGCGTTCGAAAAGCTAGTTTCCGCTTACCACCATTTACCTTCGTGAATACCACTGGTGGTATTCCCTAAACCTCACCCGTTTAACCCGAGTTTAATGTCATTTAACTATGGTTATACCATCGTTTAATACATTAAAATTATATTTTTCATTCAAATTTTCACCTTTTCTCTTTAAACCTGTAAAAACATTGCAGAACCGTTTTTCCTCAAAATCATGCCGTTTGAACCCTGAGAAACTTTGCAGAGCCATTTTCAACCTACCAGTACCATTTTTCGACGCCCATTGCCTTGAATTTCCATTACAAAGTACTACATTGTCCTCTGCGAAGCCATTTTCAAAAAATTGAAGACTGAGCACCTCTGCAACGTCTTCAACCGAATTCCGCTGGTTCTCCAGGTACTTTTCTTAGATTTCAAAATTGCTGTTGATTTCAAATAATTACCAAAGTTACTGCAAAAAAGTGTCCATTTTTTAGGGGAAACTCTGTCAAAATTTCCATGGAATCCCTAATTTCCCTTTCTCGCAGTTTTTTCCATACCCTGGTTCGTTTTGCTATTGAAATAAATTTTAAATACACGTTCTGAGCTTTAAATTCCTTGCATTTCCTAAAAACCCTGCTCAAAAACCCCATTTTTAGTAGAAATTCGCCAAGAAACCCCTGTTTCTCGTAAAGGAACTTAGCAAACCATTTAAGCTTGCTTCGTTCATTATTAAAAATGACCAAGAAATAGGTAACCCCCAAGAATGGAGGCCCAAAATCTCAAAAGAAGTCTTCTGCAAAGATTCCTCAGCCCGTCTCCTTTAAAATCGACAAACCAACTCCTGTACTCACGGATGATTCTACAGAAGTGGTCAGACCAGTCCAGCCTCCAGTCATTTCTCCAGAGAACAGCCCTTTAGTTGATCTGGACTATAGAATACTAGACCCTAATGTAGAATTTAACCTGCTTGATGTCTATAATTTTTGCTATGGAAAATCAGTGGAAAAGGGTGACAAATATATTCCAATTTGGGAATCCAATCTGCCTAGATATATTGTCCCTCTCACTCATTATGTTCCTGACTTTATCAGATTATGCCAAGCCTATTATATGCCAGAACAAAGTTGTATTGTAAACAAAGAAAAAGATATCCTGTTTTACATCACTGAAGAGTCGATAAATTCCATGCTGCAAATGAATCATGACCCCAATTCTGCTTCCCTATCAATAGAAGATTTAACCCAACTATATCTTGACTTGGAGTTCAATACTAGATTCAAAATATACCAGACTTTTTGTCCAAATCAAGTTGATATTCCTAAGTTAAATCCTCCTTTCGACACCGTTGATTTCCCAGATGAAACTAGATAGATTGTCTCAATGCTCTTCTTCATACTAGGATACGCCAGTGATGAATTCACTGATGTGGCTATCCTAGGTTTTCTATCAACTCTAAGCCCTGGTCAATCACCATCCATTCGGTTCAATTTTGCTAGATTTATTGCTGAAAGTATGCATTATCAGTTATCCAGATTATCAGAAGAAGGAGTTTTCAGATACTCCTCTTATCTACTCCACCTCTTCCTATATTATCAAATAGATAAGTTTCCAATTGAATGTGAGAAAGTGGATGCAGAAGGAAAATTTATATCAGTAGTATTTTGGTTATCTATTCTAAGGAAATGGAACAGAAATTATAATTTTACAGATTTCGATGACTCATTTATAGCCCCTGCTATGTATCTCTTGGAAAAAGAGGAGATCCCTAGGATCAATGATGAGACAAGAAGAATTCTGCAGTTATCATAGAGCTACAAAACTCGAGATTGGTATTTATATAAAAATCATACAGAAATTAGAGTGTATGGCTCATCCCTGGCCCCATATAAGTTACCCAGATTTGTTACTACAAGAATATTTTCTTTATAATATCTGAGATAACTATTGAATGTAGATGAAATCAAATTCATAGCTTTTAAGAAAAAGACCCAATTTAAGCTGAAAAATCAAATTGGGCCATTCATTGTGAATAACAGAGAAGCTGCCAATGAGATAAATGTCAAACTTAAAGAGTATAAGTTCCCATGTAGTTTTACATGGAAGTATGACCCACAAGGTATTTTGAGTGCAGTAAGGGTAAAATGTAAGTTGCCTGTTTACTTGCATGATCTTAAGCCCCATATTGAAATATATGTAAATAAAATTGAATGGGAGCCAAACACCCTATCTGATGATGATTCATAGGCAGTACAGGTAATACAGGTAGATAGTGCCAAAGGCTAACAGATTGAACAGACAGTACAGGTGGCTTATACAAGAAAAGATACTGATAATGTACATAAAAGAGACAGAGACAGAGATAGTTTCATAGCTGAGACTATTAAGGACATAAAATTCAGAACTCCTTATAGTAAAAGAAGCAAGTCAACAGAAGAAGAAAAGGATGAGGCTGTAAATATTGATATAGATGATGAAGCAACAAGAATAGTCACCGAAACATTAAAAGAGCTTCAAAATGTAAAAATTGGAACACAACAAAAAAATACAGTCATGAAGGAAAACCAGGCTACTGTCGATTTGCCTCCTTCTTCTCAGGAAACTGAAAATACAGAGTCAGAGATTCAGATCAGATTTAGACAGATTAAAGAGAAGAATGAAGAGCTCAAGAATCAAGCTCATTCTAGATTTCTTAAGGAAAATCCTGGAAACAAAGACAGGCTTCTTTCAACATTTGATTATTCATCATTTAAATTGGTAATGTCATTCTTGAAGCCTACAGTGGTTGAGCCAAGATCAGTGGAAGATTATTCCAAAATAGATCTTGAATTGGATGCAGATTCCATTCATGAATTAGATCAAATTGATTTTCATAGGAGAAATACTGAAATGCTATATTCCAAAATTGTCAGTAAAACTATGAAATCAATTAGGCTTGAGAAAACAATGCTCAACCTCCAAAATCAAATGAATTTGGACAAAGCCTCACTGTATGCTAATAATTTAAGAATAAAAGCACTAGAAGATATAGTGATTGAAGCAGGGGGTGACCCAGCCAACATTGAAGGGGAAAAAGTATTAATTAAACAGAAAAATGAGGATATAGCTGCTCTTAGAAAACATTTGAAGTTGCCTCAAAGTGAAAACTCTCAAGCAAAAGAAATTCTACAGCAAAAAACAGAGAATGATGATTTAAAGCAGCTTGTAAATCAAATGACAGATTAGATAAAAACAATGGAAATTCAAATATAAGCTCTAATGAAAGAGAATGAAGAACTAAGAAAAGCACAACCAATGGTCATTCCTATAGTGATCCCCACTGTAAACACTGCTATACCATCTACTTTGGCAGAACACTTGGCACCGAAAGGTGTACTGGAAACTGCAGTGCCAATTACTTCTCTAATCTTTGCCTCTTCTTCTTCATCCTCACAGAGGAGCACACTACAAGACCAAGATAAAGAGATTCTTAGTTTGAAAGGCACTATTAAAAATTTAGAAAATTCCAAAAATGATGCCTTGATTACTTCTAGAGGACATTAGCAAAGGGCTGATCGACTACAAGAACAGGTAAAGATTCTGCAAGCACAATTAAACCTTACAGATCAAGTGGCCTATATAAAAAATCATTTATGGACCAAAATTATTGAAGGCATTCATTCTCAATGGCCTTCAATTCGGATAATTTATGAACAGAGGGAGTTACTTCAAGTTGCTAGTGCAGAGATTGATAAGACTAAGAGGGAAATTGACAATAAACCAGCCCAAGCAATCCAACTCATAGTTTTTTTAAACAGTAAAACCAGGGAAGAGTTGGAAGAATTTAAAATTGTTGATAGAACAGAAACCATTCTTCAAATAAAAAAGGTCCTCAATAAAAGAAACATAATGAGTAATCTAGAGGACTGGTGTAAAGACATGAATTTATCCATCTCAAGATTTTTGGCCAAATACAAAACATTGTCAGAAGCAGGTTTGCCTAATATTCACGCATTGAATGACAAGTTAATGCCTTAGAAATATTATGATCTAAAAATCAGAAATCATGCAAAAGAGCAAGCCAGACAACAACTGCCTTAAGGATTACCAACAGGCAAAATACTTCTTCAGTATTTTGAAAATCTGTTCTTTTTAGATAATGAGATCAGGCATATGTTCACTATCAAGCCTAACTTTGCCAAGTATACAGAGGAAGATGAAATTTACAGAAAATTGAAGACTATGAAGATCCGCTCTACAGAAAAGTGGCAAGAATTCACAGATCTGCTGTGAATTTAATGGATAAAAAACAGGAAATTCACTTGGAAATTCATTTTTTACTGTTACCTCAAATGGTAAAAATACAGGGTTAAAGTGCACAACAACAATCAGTTCAAATTAGAATAATCGGTTCTATTTTTCTTGTAAAAAGGTAACAACTTGCAAACTGTTTTGCAACTGTCCCTCTTTTTAAGTTTTCTTTCCTATTTTTTATTAAAACATTATCTCAATTCCTGAGATATTTTGTAAACAGTTTTTTGTATAAATACTTCACAATTCAAAGTATTCAGTGTGAATAAAATTTCTCAAGACAACTATAGTCTTATTTGCTGGTTATATTGAAGTTGGTGAGTCAATTAGTGAAAGCAGCAAACTAGAAAGAGATCAGAGACATCATAGCTAAGGATTCTCGTGGTGACAAGATAAGTCTCATTTCTTTCCTTTTTTCAATGTATTTATTTAAAGTTTACATTCATTCATATTATGTTTTTCTAGTCTATAATGATCAAATAAGGAAAAATTAAACAGGATTAGTGATAATAAGCTCCCTGTTTCGAAACTTGTTGGCATTTTAATGTTTTCTACTTTGTTCGTGCTCTCTACTTGGCCATTGGCCTGTGGGTGATATGGAGTTGTAATATTGTGCTGAATGTGGTAGTTTTGGAATGTTTCAGCTAATTTATTACCTACAAATTGTGGTCCTCCATCTGTGATTATTTCCCTCGGGAGACCATAGCCCACAAAGATTTGGAAAAGAAACTGTACTACAAAGTCCTCTGTAGATTTTGAAAGTGCCTCTGCTTCGACCCACTTAGTGACATATTCGGTTGCAACTAGGATGTATGTTTTTTGGTTTGAGGGAGGACTAATAGGGCCAACAAAATCAAGTGCCCAGCGTTCAAATGGTTCAATCACTAGTTGAGGATTCAAAGGCATTTCATCAGACTTCCCAGGGCGTCCTGCCCTTTGTCAGCTATCACAGGCCTGCACAAATTTTTTGGCATCCTTAAAGATGGTAGGCCAGTAATAGCCTATTCGTAAAACCTTATGGGAAGTTCTACAGTTCCCAGTTAGATCCCCTTCTTCAATCTTCTTATCTGTAGCTTAAGGATTCTTAAGTTCCCTTTTTCTCAGATTCCATCCACTCCATCAAATCAAGCCTATACATAGCCTTAGAAGGTCACCTATCTTGCCCTTAGCACATTTTCATCTTTGAGCCTTATTTATTAGTTCTGCTTGCCTAGAGAGTTGACTCCATTGCCAAATATTCTAGTAGATCCTTCTGGTTTACCTTGAAATCTATTTATTCCCACCAATCTTTTAAAATCAAACCCAAATACAAAATCATAGCTATCCTAATATCTGTTACTAAAACAAAGCTAAATCATATGGAGAGATCCCTCTCAGGAGTTCAAGAAGGCTAGATCTTGAATTCCCAAAGCGGTTCTTGGTTACCCCTGGTGTTCTTAACTACAAAAATCCCTATCCCACAACCTGAGAATTACTAGGGTGATAACAGGCCTTGGGGGTATTATGATCCTTGGAGGAAACTCCCACAACTAGAAGAGTTGACAGAGAAAATTGGATTGAGTACAAAGGTGTGGCAGGTGGGTTTTACCCTGCACCAATTGTTATGGTGCATATATGATGTGTATTACAATTTATCTTATAATTTTGTTGAAGTAGCATACAAAAATTTACATAGTGATATGAGAACCACTCTCTAGAGTATACATCGATTTTGTACACATGGCTTTTCAGTAGCTTTTTAAGATATATCATTGGTGATGATCACATGATTATATAATGAACCATTAAGTTGAACTATGAAATTATTCCTCACAACCCACACACACATATTGATGAATTAATAATTTTTCTCATATAATTTTTTTAATCTATTTTGAAAAGAAAAGAAAAGTTATATATAATTATTTCTAAGAAGAACAAGAGAGAATTCCTTACCATATCTTCGTAAAAGATATAATAGCAAGAAAATTAATCTATTGAAATTTCATTTCCAAACATATTCATGGATTAAAATGAAGATTAAAAGGAGATATTCGTGGATTTACCTATAACATCACCTCATAATTAAGAATGTAAATGTACAATATTGATGATACATAGGTTAGGAGAAAATTAATCTATTGAAATTTCATTTCCAAACATATTCATGGAGTAAAATGAGGATTAAAAAGAGATATTTATGAATTTACTTATAACATCACCTCATAAAAGTGTAAATGTGCAATATTGATAAAATTTATTTATATATGATAAATAATAAACCTTTATCTCACATGTATCATATAATCTTATAAACAAACAATTGCACCGGGGGTGTAATCCTCAAAACTTTTAAACTGTCTAATGTATATGTACTTATTTAAAGTATTTGGGGCCCACATTACAAATTCCCAAAGTGAAATATTTGCGCATATGTTATATATAAGCCAATGGTTTAAATAACTATCGAGCGGTGAAACAAAACTTATAACAAAATATTAATAAAACTATATCATACGTCCGGACTTCAAAAAAAATAAACCCGATTTCAATCACAAATTCGCGTTCCAAAATAGCCTGTTGATGTCACCCTAATTTGTGACGCGAAAACTTCATAGAATACGCCATATAAAAATTCAGGTCCGTTTTTTGGCTTTGCATACGAAGGAAAACTGTGACGCGAAAATCAAATTAATTCCGCCCTATAATGTTTCGGGTCCGGAATTCCACAATGCAGGTGGGCCAAAAAATAACGCGATCGAATCGCCTACTTCCACGTGGATGGCTGATTTGGTCTGTGGTCTGTGGGACCACGTTCTTCTGAATTAAAATCTCCCGCGTTTACTATTAAATTGCTCTGTTTCCAAAACAATACAACGCTCTGTTTTTAAGTGTGCAGGGACTGTGATTTCAAAACCAAAATTGACTGTTCATCAGTTTTAGAAAGTGGCTGTTTGACAGAGCCATTCAAATAGATTTAGAAAGCGGCCAGAGGATAGGGTAGTTGAAATTAATATTTCAACATCCCTCATTCACTGAGAATACCCTCCTTGGTGCCTTCTTCGCCGGACTACGATGTGTTCATCAACAGTCGTGAACCCGATGTCCGTTTCCTCGCCATGCATCTTCACAACAGTCTTGTTTCCAGAGGATTGCGAGTCTTTCTCGACAGCATAGAATTGCAGGCTGGACAATCCATACCTTCACAAATCAAAGATGCAATTAAAGGAGCCTCTCTCATTATTACTATTTTCTCTCCAAATTATGCGCAATCGCAAAGGTGCCTCCATTAACTACTCCTCACGCTGCTCTGTAAGCCGACCATTTTTGCAAAGGCATATAACTGTCATTTATTGCATATAAGTGTCATTATACCGATGGCGGCCAGAGTGTCGCTATTGCGACGACTGCCTCCAAATGTCGCAATTGCGACACTTAGACATTGTATCGCAGACAAAGCGTCGCTATTGCGACGGCTGCCTCCAAACGTCGCAATTGCGACACTTAGACATTGTGTCACAATTGTGACGTTTGGAGGTAGTCGTCGAAATAGCGACGCTTTGGGGCATATTGTCGCAATTGCGACGTCTTCCTCCAAACGTCGCAATTGTGACACTTTGTCTAAGTGTCAGTATTGCGACACCTTTCTCTAGACGTTGGTGTAGCAACGGTTTCGTGCGGGATTGAAAACATTTGGGGAAATTTCTGACATTTGGTCAAAAGTGTCGGAACCAAGTGTCGGAATTTCCGCCAAATGTACTAGTGTGTGTTTCCTTCCCTTGAACCGGGTTTTTGATTAGGATATAGGAGTCCGCCAGTACCCATATATGTCTCACACATTTTTCTTTTGTGATGGTGATTCTGAGCCAAAGGCCACTTGCCTCCGCTAGGTTGTTGGTTGCTTTGCCTATCCCCCGACATATTTGTGCATTGTTTTTCCATCAGGGTCAATGAGGACTCTTCCTCCCCCTGCCTCCCCTGGGTTTCCTTTGGAGGCTCCGTCGAACATAAGAGTCCAGTTCCCTTTCTTCTTTATCTCTTCCATTAGCTCAATTTGAGTGCTTCTGAGACACCAACTGGGTGGATCCACCTTTGTTATTTTTTTTTTTTTGCTCTAGGACCATGGAGACAACCACTCCCATTATAAAATATCTAACAATGAGTCAAGTTGTGGGAAGTTGAACTTGAAACAGAAAGATAAGGCTAAGAGCGCTGATACTCAGGAAAGAAGCTTTTTAATTTTGAAGACCGATTTGTTTCTTGCCATCCAAATGTTCTAGCAGATGTACTTTGGAAGATATTGAAGGATGAATTTCATATTAGATTTAGTTTGAAGATTGCCTTTGTACCATTTTTTTGGTGTTGAGAAGAATGTGGAGATCTCTACTGGCCAATCGATTCTGAAAAATATCTACCCGAAAGCCTCCTTCCAGACTTTTTTTCTATAAGTGCATTTTATGAATAAATGGTTTATGGTTTCTTCCTCTTGTTCACAAAGAGGGCACCTGGTCAGCCCGCATATACCTCTTTTCCTAATGTTGTCCTGTGAGATAATTTTTTTGTGATTTAGCTTCCATTTGAAGTATTTACTTTGGGAATAGCATTTGGCTTCCAAAAACGATTCCACATCCCACTTTTGGGAGGGACCTGTTCTTCGAAGAGGAGATGTGTGTAGCATTCTTTGACTGAGTAGCGTGTGTTATTCCAGCACCATTTGTCCATTTTATCTCTTGAAATTGGAGAACATCCCTCGAGAAGATTTAATTGTTCATTTTTTTTCTCATTTAACTCTCTGGGGATATCTGACAGAGGCCATGCTTTCCATTTCCTCTTGTAGTCCCAAACTGAGATTTGTGACAAGGTTGTGATTTTAATCAATATGAAGTGATCACAAAGGGATTTCAGCTGTTCCAAATCTTCTCGAGGGGCGTTATTCATTATTCCGTCCTCCCAAATTTTGACTATCAGACCATTTACAAGAATTCTACTAATGTTTTGAGTAATTAGAGAAGATGAGGATAGAAGAAGATGCCAAATTGGGGAGCCTTGAGTGGCTAGAATATACCTATTTTCCTGATCTTGTTGCTTGAAATAATTTCCTCTTATTACTTTAGCCCACCATTCTTTAGATTTTGTGACCATCCCCCACCATAATTTGGCCCCAATTGTTGGGTTCATTAATCTTGGGTCACGGATTCCTAGTTTTCCATGTTGTCAGGGTGCTGTAACAGTCTTCCAATTTACCATGTGACATTTTCTTGTTGTTTGTTTCCCTCCTTCCCATAAGAACTTCCTTATGAAACTGCCAAGATGCTGTAGGACATACTTGAGAGCTTGGAGGACCACAAACTTATATATATGGAGAGAAGACAAAATTGATTTGATAAGAATGAGACGACCTGCTAGATTTAGACAATTCCCTCCCCAATTGGTTATTTTATGTTTCATTTTGTCTATCATGCCTTGCCAAGCCTTAGGACTGGCACTTTTCAAGAAAATTGGGACTCCCAAGTATTTAAATTCCTTCCACTCTATTTCTACCTTAAACCCAAATATTTATTCTATTTTTTTGGCCTTTCTAAGGGAGATATTCCATGCATATATTATACATTTTGCATTGCTTTTTTTCCCTCAAGATGCTTCTTGGAATTTGTGTAGGTAAGACTTGAATCTTCTAGCTATGACCAGAGAGGCTCCACCAAGAAGATTTGTATCATTAGCAAATTTCCCATGATTTATGCTTTTGATTCCATCTTTAAATCTAATTCCCGGGATGTGTTGAGAGGACCTTGCTACTTCAAGGCTGAGACTAAGGGCCTCTCTGACCAATATATATAAAAAGGGCAAGAGGGGGCACCCTTGTCGGAGACCTCTTGATGCTTGGAAAAACCCATCCCCCTACATTTAACCAGAGGAGAGATCCAGGGCCTGGCAATGCATTTCTCTATCCATCTGGTGAAAGTCTCTTTAAATCCCATCTTCTTCATTATGTCAAGGAGGAATTTGTGTCGAATCCTGTCAAATTAATTGGCCATATCCAGTTTAATGACCATTCCTTGTTCCTCATGTCTCCAACTTGAGTTGATGGCTTCCTGGATTAAGATTATAGTGTCATAGATTTGTCTTCCCAAGACAAAGCCGCCTTGATTAGGAGAGATGAGAAGATGTAGGAGGACTTTCAGTCTAAGGGCTAGGATCTTGGAAATAATTTTATAAGAGAACTTGCAGAGGGAAATTGGCCTAAATCACCAGAAATAGGATGGATTTCATTTTTTTGGTATCAGGGATAGAAACACTGAATTATTCCACCGCCGATGTATGTGATCTTCAAGGAGTACCCGATCATTCGGCATAAATATATTTTTATTAGATGCAAATAGGTTTGATAAAACCTACCGGTGAAGCCATCAGTTCCAGGGTCCTTATCTGGAGAAAAGGAAAAGAATGCTTTTTGAATTTCTTGAGGATTAGGCAGAGTATCAAGGATTTTATTGGCATTAGAGGTCACCAAAGAGGGCATCGAGTCCAAGAATAAGGCATCAATAATGGGGGTCGAGGGTTGGTCATCATGGTACAGGGCAGAGAAGTGATCTACTTTAGCAGCCTTAATCTAATGAAAAGAGTCGAGAGGTTGTGATCCATGCTGAATTTTGGTAATGCCATTTTTTATCTCTCAAAATTTTGCTTGCTTGTGGAAATATTTTGTGTTCCTGTCTCTGGAGATGAGCCAACTATTGCATGATTTGAGCCGCCACATATCTTCCTCTTGTCTCAGGCTCGTATGGTATGTTTGGAACATTTTTAGTTCTTCTTTGAAGTCCACTTTCTCCACTTCGTCATTTTCTATTTGAGCCTGCTTTTTTGCAAGATTGTCTTCTGTTGTTTTGACATTTAGAGACAGATTTTCATTGTATGTTTTGAGCCATTCTTTGATGTTTTATTTTAACCTTTTAACTTTACTTTCCCATATGGTTATAGGGATGCCATTTACCCATTGAGTCTAGGATGCATCGATAATTTCATAGAAGCCAATTGTTTCTGTCCATAATGGGGAGAATTTGAAAGGGATTGGCCCATAGTTAACTGGAGGAGAAACAAGGAGTGTGATCGGTCAGTGGTCTGATCCACACCATGGTCAAATCTTTGAAGATATAGAGAAGGGCGATGATAGAAAAATATTTGAAGCTAAAAAACTGTCTAACCTGACTGCCATGTGCCCCGGTCCCGCCCTCTTATTATTCCATGTGTATTTAAATTTACTTGGCTTCACATCAAAGAGATTTAACTACATTAGAAGGTCTTCGAAGTCTTTCTGATGAATTTCTCTTACCACCGTCCCTCCTCTCTTTTCATCCTGTTTTAGTACTGTATTGAAATCTGCTCCTAGAATGCAATTCGTGCCATACTCTGTATGCTTGAGGTCTTGTAGGGACTTCCAACAATCTTTCCTTTTAGCATATAAGTATTTGGGATGTATATATTTATGATTTTAATGGTGTAAGTTAGGTTTTTGACAAAACAATTTGTTGCCATCCAATGAACTGATTTTAGGGTGCTTAACAAGAGGAGGTTTGTGAGGTCCCACAGAGTGCATACACCACCCGAGGCTCCATGCGAGCCCACTACCTCTATCTCACTTTTTTTCCATATCTCAGGGTGATGTGTAGCAATATCCACCTCATTCAGTTTTTTTTCCTGCATAGTTACACACTTGGCTTCTCTTTCTTGATCAATGTCATGGTTTTTTCTCTTCTCTTTCTCATAGCGATTCCTCTGCATTTCCAAGAAAATACTTTCATTTATCGCTTCTTTGAGAGGGAGACCCATTTAATGGGCATGCTTGATTACCCTTCTTATTTCCTTTGCTACTCAGGTCTGCTAATTGGCGAATAATTGTAGACTAGTGTCCTAATTCTTTGTCTCTTTCTACTTTGGCCTGCCTGATTTCTCTATTTGATTTCCTTCCTGAGCTTCAGGCATGTTTCTCAATGAGAGTGCCTTTTTTTGTACCTGGATCATCTGCTACACCCAGAGGTGAAGCGATATCATCCTCTTTGATAGACTAGTAGCCATCCCCTCCAATTTCTCCCTCTTTCTCTTCCGACATTCCTACTTTTTCTATGTATGTTTTGTCATGATTTTTAGCTTTCCCTTTTCCTCCTACTGTGTGATGTAGTGGAGCTTTTTCAAGAATTTCTTCTCCTGTGTCTTCCTCAATTGCCATATTAGCGAGGACATCAAACCTATTCAAATTATTTGAAGTAGTTGGGCCACCAATTGTATGGTATTCCTTTTATGATGGTTGTGTCTCAGTTGGGCCTGCTTTTTTTGCTGTGGAGCAGCAGTGGCTTCTTTTCCCCCAAAATTTGAGGTGCCTCTTATACGATTTTTCTGTGCTTTTGATGTTTTCTTTGTTTTCTTTGCTGCATGCCATTGTTCTGGATCATCTTGAACCTCTATTGTCTCCCGTTTCGAGCATTCACGGGAAAAATGTCCATATTCATGACATGATTTACATTTGAACAGTATCTCGTCATAGTCTACTTCTTGAATATGTGTCCAGTTATCAACGCAAAATTTAATTTCCTCAGGAAGGCCTTTCTCTAGATCTACTTCAACATAGATGCGATCTCATGCGAATAGTCCATCTTTCGGCTCGACACAATCGATATACTTTCATAGATTGTTATCAATGGAGTTGAAGGTGGAGTACTTCTAGTGGTGGAGAGGTAAGAATGGGAGTTTTACCCAAACAGGAACAAATGAGGGGATTTCATATTCAAGGTTGAAGTTGGGGCTCCAATGATTAAATCACGACCCTCTCTATGCTCAAAGTAAAATGTGTAGAAAATCCTTACCATAGAATGATGCCATGACATTGCCTTGGATTAACGACTTCCATTTTTTATCCAGCCAATATCTGACAGAGTGGGGAGAGGGCCAAAGGCCCATGAGTTGTCCGATGAGACCACGATTTTCTAGTTGGAGGGCTCAGGCTCGAACTTGTGGAGCTTCAAGGGCAATTTCAGGATTTTTGTCTGCCTTTTTAATGAATTTTGCAGGGTCGACCCTTTTGAAGGTTGGAACAACACCCATAAACACTTTGAAAGCCATTGATGCGTTAGAAGTACCACTAGGGTTGGAAGGATCCATCGAGGTTTAACGCCTAGGCATCGGCATGCGTAATGCCTAGCAAGCGACTTCCTTTGCAATGGTAGCAAGGTCAAAAGGAGTCCGCAGAGGGCCAGCTGAGGGATCAGAACTGGCACTCAACCTACATAGGGAGGCCTGGCAGGCGTAGAGCCTGCATCACTGCAGAGGGTAGGCGTAGGCGGTTTACTAGGGTGCATAGCTTAGACCCAGAACAATTTACAATCTTCCAACTATTACTCGCAAGGTTGTGATATGCATATTATCAACCATTATATATATATTTTTTAAATAAACAATTTTTTATTTTATAAAAATATAAGTCTTGTTTATCGATGATATAATTTCATAATACATTTTTGAATGCATAAATGAATTCAACACCCTAAAAAACCTTTGCGACATTAGAATTATTTTTTTTCAACAGGAAAAGAACTTAACATATTCATTAAAAAGTGTTTGATACATCAAAGGATAATACATATCCTCTTCAAAAATCATACATTTAGCCATGAGAGGTGCAAAAACAACAAAAATAATTGCTAGGATACCCAAAAAATCCTACAATTCTAATAATGCATCTCATAATTCTAGCACAGACAACAATAGAGCATCCAAATGTGATTGGAAGAATGGAAAAAAGAAAAGAAACCCTCTGAATCATAAATTGAAGGAGCTCTCAACACAGATTGAGCTATGCATCAACTTTTCAAAATACAACTTACCAAAATAGAGGAGCACTCTGTGTTTAGACAGGGCATCCACCTCCCTATTTTGTTCTTTGAACACATGAACACAAGCGATGTCTCTAAATGAAGGAATGATCTATAATATGTGGTCCATCCAGAGATGTAAGAGGGGAATTTCGAGGGAGTTCCGATCCAACACCCAATCAATGATCAATTTAGAGTCTCCAACGATCTTAATGGATTCAATTTCCAACCATTTTGCACATTTTAGGAGCCCCCAGAGTGCCACAATCTCATCCATGAAAATTTTCCCATCCCCCCATGCCAATAAAATAGATATTCATGTTCAGGGCTAATTTTGGTAAGTGCCCCACACCCACAACGACCAAAATTTGAGGCACCAGAAAAAAATCAATGACCAAAATTTGAGGCGCCAGAAAAAATCAATGGGAAAGAATCTCCGGAATATTTTATGGATACAGAGTTCCTAGAGTGTCGTGGTTGCCAAGGGGAAATCTCTAGAAAATGGACAATAATATTTAGACAAGTGACAAAAGCATCATGGACTTTACCCTCAAATACAACAACGTTGTGCGAAATCCATATCACCCATATTACACATAAAGAGATCGTACTAAAGGGTTTGTGCTTGGATGTCCAATATCTGAGATAAGAAATGATAGAATGCCAATTCCAATCCACATTAATCCCTAATTTCTCAACAACTTGTCTCCAAACATCTTTCGAAAAAGAGCAGTCCGGAAATAAATGGATGCAATCTTCATAAGCAAACCTTAATAACATCCATCCCAATGTGAATTTTCTTTCCATCTCCAACTCGCCAACATAAGTTTCTACATATACAAGATTTATTCGACATCATACTTCTCCAAATATATGATTGTATGCCATTATGCAGAGCCCCTGCCATAACTCATTCATCCAGGCTTCGGTGCCTAAGGTATTTCCCTTGAACAATCTCATGCTAGATGCATGAAGAGTTAAAAACAATTTAAATATTCCTAGAGAGTAGGACTAAGTTAAAATTCTTGGTCTCTCTCATGCCCCATCCACCCATATCAATGTTACGAGTTAGAGACTCAATTATGAAAAGGTGTTTCTTTATGTTATTACCAGCACATGACCAGAGGAAGTTTGCAATAATGACATAATTTTTTTTACAACAAACGAGGGAATAAGAAACAAAGGCACCCCTAAGACAAAAATCCCATGAAGCATTTATTTGATCATTTTCACTCCGCCACAAAGGGAAAGACATTTTTGGTCCCATATGGATAGTCTAATTTTGATTTTTCAGATCAACCAATTCTGGTCTAGAATTCAGTAGTTAACGACTCTAGAAAGCAATGTCCCAAATACTTAAATCCAGAAAAATTATTCTCATCTGAAATAAGTTTTGATTTGTGTTGGTTAATGATAAGGCCTAAGGCCTTCCCAAATCTAGAGAAGATCTAGTGGTACATCTCCCATTCTGAAATCTTCGCTGCTCCAAAACAGAGCACATCATCAACAAATATGAGATGGGTGGTTGAATAATTAGTTGATACCCTGCATCCAGAAATAACCCCAGTAACTTTTGCTGCTCTTATACCTTTGCTAAGAAAATCCATGAAAAAAATAAATAGGAGCATGGAAAGTGCGCACCCTTGTCTCAAACCTTCAGAAATTTTGAAAAATTCAGTAGGGTATCCATTGATTAAGACCGCCACTGAGGTAGAAGTCACAAAAGCCATGATCCACTTTACATGTCTATGAGGAAAACTAATATTGTGGAGGATCAAACAGAGAAAATCCAAGTCCACATGGGAATAAGCCTTCAATAGATCAATTTTCATAAGACAAACCCTTTACTTTATAATTTTGATGGAGTGGATACTTTCTTGGCAATAGCCACCACATATTGAATTATCCTGTAAAAAAGAAAGCCAAATTTCTCTGGACAGATATGTGGAGATAAAATATTTTTGAATTTGTTAGCTATAAATTTAGAAATGATTTTATAAACATAATTAATAAGAGAAATTAGCCTAAAGTCAGAAAAACATGAGGAATCATATTTTTTTGGGATAAGAGTCAGAAATGTAGCATTAACAACACCTGATATAACACCAGAATAATGAGATGCTTCCACAATTTGGATGATATCTGGGCCCATGAGGTCAAAGAAAGAAATAAATAGTTCCAGGGGCCAACCATATGGCCCCAAAATGTTGTCCTTAGCCAGCTCTTTCAGAGTGAGAAGGATCTCTTCTTTAGTGGCAGGGTTTTCCATGAGACTGATATCCTCATCGTTAACAAATTTAGGGAAGATGCTTGCCATCTCCATTTTTTCCTCAATGTTATCCTCATCTGAGGCTCTGAATTTCAATTGAAAGTATCTGAAGGCCTCTTCTTTTATTTATTTGAGGGATGTAAGAGCCTTGTGCTCCTCATTCTGAATATGCCAGATAGAATTCACGGCCTTCCTTTTTCTAGGCGCCCTATGGAAAAATATGATATTTTTATCACCCCCTTTTATCCAAGAAATCCTACTCTTAAGGCGCCATTCATCCTCCTGTACCTTTAGGATTGCATTTTTTTCTGCTTATTAACCCCATCACCACATTCTTGAGATGATCAAAGAAAAATCCAGTAAGTAGGGGTCCATGTATGTAGCTAACTCCTTTTCAATCTCACAACACTAGTAAAAAATGATGAAATTAGTGACTAGGTGACTAAAAATGTTAGTCACCGCAATTATTTCAAGTGAATTACTACTAAATTTGAGCAATTTTATGTGACCGAACTAAAAATGACTAACTTAAATGACTAATTTAGTCTTGGAATAAAATATATGACTAGATAATAAGTGAGTAAACTAAAAGTGACTAACTTAAATGACTAATTTAGTCTAGGGGTAAAATATATGACTAGATAATAAGTGACTAAAGTAAAATCGACTAACTTAAATGACTAATTTAGTCTAGAATTAAAATATATGACTAGATAATAAGTGACAAAATTAATAATGATTAATGTAAATGACTATTATAGTTCAAGAATAAAAATATGGCCAAATAACAAGTACAACAAGTATATGAATTAGTCATTTATGTCAGTAATTTTTAATTGTGTCACTCCACATATGGAAAATTGCAATTTTGGTACTGAAGTGTTACATTTCACTATAGGTGTCTCTGAGTCCACTTGTAGTGTTAAAATTTAGAGACAAAGGGGTCTCTGCATTTACAGTGTTAAAATTATGAATACCCTTTTGTCGGTCTTCCGACACTATGAAAAACCATCACTATTGCGACCCACCCGATTAGGGTGTCACAATAGCGACAGTAATAGAAGACAATGTTGTTATAGTGATGTCCATGTTATGTGTGTTGGTATACCGATGCTTATGAAAAGACCATTGTCGAAGAATCACTTCCCCTTTGATAAAGTCAAAGTTGACTTGGATAACTGGCATCGCAATAGCGACGGTTTATTTTAAATATATAGGGTTTATAAATATATTCTAACCCCTTAACCCCTAACCCCTTAAACCCTAATTCCAAACCCCTAACCCATTTAACCCCCTATACCCCTAAACCCCTAACCCCTTTAACACCCTAAACCCTAAACCTATAAACCCTTGACCCCTTAAACCATAATTCCAAACTACTAACCCATTTAACCCCCTAAACCATAAACCTCTAAACCCTTAAATCCCTAAACCACTAACACCTAAACCCCTAACCCATACACCCCTAAACCATTAACACTTAACCCATAACCAATTAACCCCTCACCCCTAACCCTAAAATTCTTAACTGCTAAATCCCCTAACCCATAAGCCCCTAATCCCCAATCCATTAACCACTAACTCATTATTCACCTAACCCCTAATTGCACCTAAATCCGCTAAGCCCTAAACCCCCAATCCATAATCCCTTAACCACTAACTCATTAGTCCCCTAACCCCTAAATGCGTCTAAATCTCCTAACCCCTAATCTAAAATCCCTTAACCACTATCTCATTATTCCCCTAACCCCAATCTATAATACCTTAACCACTAACTGATTATTCCCCTAACCCCTAAATGCGCCTAAATCCCTAACCCCTAACCCCTAAGCCCCTAATCTCTAACCCCTTAACCACTAACTCATTATTCCCCTAACCTCTAACCCCTAACCCTATATTTCCCTAAGCCCTAAGCCCATAATCCCTAATCCCTTAACTAATAACTCATTATTCCCCTATCCCTTATAACGATCCTTAAAACCCGTTGGGATTAGCCATTCAAAACAAGAGAAGGTCTCGTTGGGACCTACGATCATGTTAATTCCCCCTTGTTGGCAAGGTTAAAATGATTAATCTTCGATAGAAAAAATGCAGATCAAATATTTCATTAAAAAGAGGGAACCATACCCTCTCTGCTAGGATATGCCTATTAGTTGCTTGGCCTCTTCTTTCTCTCACATGAATGTAGTCTTGCTTGACTGGTAAAAAAGAATGTTTCACATTATCAACTGTTTGTTTGGGACAACTTTAAGTTGTTTCAACACTGTTACATTCTTCAAGCTTATCCTTTAAATAATCATAGTCTTTTGTACTCTCTCCAAATTTGTAGTGATTTCCATTCCTCTCAGTCTCATTTGTTTCCTTGGTTTGTTAAGGGACAAGGTCGACAAAATTAGGATGTTTTTGCAATAAACAAGGGTATTTCTAGGACACGGTCAGGTGGAGCAAGAGTATAAGATCCAACTTTCTCATGAATGTGGGACACTCGAACTTAAGCTTTTATGTAGTAGTCATGAGCTGCAGTGTGGTTATTGAGACTTCATCAGATGACCATTCTCCGAACTTAAATTGTGTGACAACACTGTGGCTGAGTTTGAAACTGGAGATTGAACATACATTTGGTTTAATTTCAATAAACATTTTCATCAATAAATGTAAAGCAATGGCTAACAAATACTAGAAATTAATAAATATAGAAGACATGGAAACAAGCAACAATACCTACAAAATTGTTACATTGGGACACAAAGAATAAGCAACTATTGTGCACAAACAGAGACCAACGAAACTATCATCTTAACCGCTAACCCCTTAAACACTAATTCCCCACACCTAACCCAATTAACCCCATAAACCTATAAACCCCTAACCCATTTAACCCCTAAACCCTAAACCTCTAAACCTTTAATGCCTAATCGCTAAACCCTTAACCCCTAACCCATTTAACCCCGAAAACATTAAACATATAAACCCTTAACCCCTAACCCCTTAAAGCTTAATTCTCGACCCCTAACTCATTTAACCTCCTAAAACCTTAAGACACTAACCCATTTAATCCCCTAAACCCTAACCCCATTAACTCCTAACCCCTAAACCCTAAAATGCTTAATTGCTAAATCCCTTAACCCCCTAAACCTTTAAACCCCTAACCCATTTAACCCCCTAATCCCTAAACCTCTAACCCCTTAACCCATAACTCCTTAAACCTTAATTCCCAACCCCTAGCCCATTTAACGCCCTAAACCGTAAACATCTAAACCCCTAACCCATTTAACCCCTAAACCCTAAACCTCTAAACCCTTAACCCCTAAACCGTAAACCATTAACATGGAACCCATTTGACCCCCTAAAACCCTAAACCCCTAACCCATTTAACCCCATAAACCCTAAACCTCTAAACCGTTAACCCCCCTTAAACCCTAATTCTCGACCCCTAAACCATTTAATCCCCTAAAAACCTAACCCATTTAACCCCCTACCCTAACCCCATTAACCGCTAACCCCTAACATCCTTAACTTCTAAATCCCCTAACCCCCTAAACCTCTAAACCCCTAACCAATTTAACCCGCTAAACCCTAAACCTCTAACCCCTTAACCCCTTAACCCCTAACCCCTAACCCCTAAAATCCTTAACTGCTAAATACCCTAACCCCCTAAACTTATAAACTCCCTAACCCATTTAACCACCTAAACCCTAAACCTCTAACCCTTAACCCCTAACCCCTTAAACCCTAATTCCCAATCCCTAACCCATTTAACCCCATAAAACCCTAACCCATTTAACCCCCTAAACCCTAACCCCATTAACCCCTAACGACCCCTAACCCCTAAAATCCTTAACTGCTAAATCCCCTAACCCCTTAAACCTCTAATCCCTAACCCATTTAACCCCCTAAACCCTAAACGTCTAAGCCCTTAACCCCTTAACCCCTAATTCCTAACCCCTAACCCATTTAACCCCCTATACCCCTAAACCCATAACCCATTGAACATCCTAAACCCATAAAACCCTAACCCATTTAACCCCTAAACCCTAAACCTCTAAAGCCTTAAACCCCTAAACCACTAACACCTAAACCCCTGACCCATTAACCCCTAAAAGCCTAAACCATTAACGCTTAACCCATAACTCATTAACCCCTCACCCCTAACCCCTAAAATCCTAAACTGCTAAATCCCCTAGCCCTTAAGCCCCTAATCCCTAATCCCTTAACCACCAAATCATTATTCACCTAACCCATAACTGTGCCTAAATCCCCTAACCCATAAGCCCCCGATCCCTAATCCCTTAACCACTAAATCATTATTCCCTTAACCCTAAAGGTGCCTAAATCCCCCAATACCTAACCCCTTAACCACTAACTCATTATTCCCCTAACCCAAATCCCTAATCCCCTAACCACTAACTCATTATTCGCCTAAACCCTAAATGTGCCTAAATCCCCCAACCCCTAAGCCCCTAATCCCTAACCCCTTAAACACTAACTCATTATTCCCATAACCCCTAAACCCTAAACCTCTAACTTCTAAGCCCCTATTCCCCTAACCCCTAAGCCCCTAATCCTTAATCACTTAACCACTTACTCATTATTCCCCTAACCCTTATAATAATCCTTAAAACCCGTTGGGATCAACGATTCCAAACGAGAGAAGTCCTAGTTCAGACCTATGACCGAGTTAATTCCCCCTTGTTGGAAAGGTGGAATACCATGAGCAAAACCATGAGTTGCAAAAACCTCTTCTAAATTTACTATTTTATCTCAATTTTATTTTAATAATTAATTTCTTTAAAAACTCTTCTAGATAAATCACATAATTTTTTTAAGGTCAACGCCTTTCGAACCACTCATTGTGTGGTTCATCATCAATGTTTTTAAAATAGATTTATTAGAATGAAATTGGATTGATTTTTGAAGCTTCCTTTTAAATCAATTGTTGACATTACAAGGAATCACAGAGTGCACTCAACATCCATCAAAACAACAATGGGTATGATATTAAAAATGATATTTGGAGGGAATAATATTAAAGATGATGTTTGGAAAAATGGAGGGAGGGAGTATTCATGTTTCGTTTAAATTTTAGACCTCGAGTTAAAATAACATTTTCCCCGCCCAAAACATACCAATTTGTTTTGGTCATCTCCCGCTGGCTTAGTGATTAGGGATTTTGTTGTGGGCCTTTTTCTTGCAACTGCCTTACTGCAATTTGTTCCGGGTGCCTTTAAATCTCCTCTTACTGAAATCTCATCTTGGCACAATTTCCCATTCCCTAGTCTTGCAGCAATGTTCACGACCCTGTGTGTACTTATCGTGGAAGCTCCTGTCACTGGTTACTCTTGTTTGATAAATCGAAACAAACCGAGTGATGAGGGTAAAGAGCTGGCAGTTAATGCCAAGGATTCACACAGTCGCCCCATAAACGAAGATAATAGGACTGGCCATGGGGTCATTTCTCAGGTAAAATCTAATACATTAATGCATCCTATGCTTGAGAAATAAGTTTTAATTTTTATTTATAGTCTAAGAGTTAGGAATCTCTAGATTTTGAGGTTTGCTTTGATATATCATAATTTATGGATGAGGTGTTGGAATTCGAAGAAGCTCTCAAATTGAAATAGAGAGATAGGGAGTGGTAGTCAAAGCCTCTTTCCCATGTGGATCTTTACTTCAACAGGTAATATGTTTCTTCTTTTGGATCTAAATTCCCATGCCCATTATTTTTGTTTCCACATTGAAGTGAAGCTCTTTATATGTCCATATATATTATCAGTGCTCTGTATCTTTCTTTTGAAAAATGGTTCTGCTTCGAAATCACCCAAAGAAAACCGACCATAGTAACTGTTTGCAGCAGAGTCCCTTGTCTTGTATTTTATGTTGTCTCACATGTTTTACAGCAATTGATATGTATGATAATACTCTTAGACGTTTCATTACAAGGTGGACTAGCTGTCATATTCATCAGTTTTGATTTGATTGTAAGATGTCTCATTTCTGCAGTGGAATTGCTTTTGCTTGATGTTCTATGCATGCTTTTTGGTTTATGTCAATGCAGGAGATCGAATCCTTGGGTTTCTATATTGATGATATAAAAGGTCAAGAGGAAAAATGGCCCTTTCTCCAAAGTGACAAAGTGAGATACAACAGAATCCCCTTGCATTACAAAAATGAAAATGATAACATTGAAGATAAGGTTGTGATTGCAAGTAAAGACACACAAAATTTTCTGGCTATTCATGAAAGCACAGGGCCTCTCGAGGGGAAAAAAGGGGCTAAAATAAACCCAAAATCAAACAAAA
Organism: Pinus albicaulis; assembly: GCA_034641835.2. Classification (NCBI taxonomy): domain Eukaryota; kingdom Viridiplantae; phylum Streptophyta; class Pinopsida; order Pinales; family Pinaceae; genus Pinus; species Pinus albicaulis. Next base: position 26,706 of record JAXQQM020091041.1, read on the forward strand.
TTCATTCCTCTAAAATTAATTGTAAAGAAAACAAAGAAAAGAAAATTAGACAATATAGACAAACCTGGAAAGAAAAATGTTATCAAGGGGATCAATGATCAATCTATTTCTGTATCTAATTTTCAGTTAGAGGTTGCCGAAGAAAAAGTAAATTTGAAGAAGAAGAAATGCAAAGACAAGAAAGAGATGGATGAAATAATTTTGCCTCAAGGGAAGCCAATGCGGTGGATTGCAAGCATATAATTTTCATCAAATGATGTTGGATCAACATTATAGTTTCTGGAATTTTTCCATTTAAACAAGTATGTACTTCTTATCCAAAATGTGTTTTAAGTTCATATCTATGGTTCAAATTGAAAATTTTGCACCGTGGATATTTTATTGTACATTGCCATAGTTATACCTTCAGTAGTACCATTTTTTTCTACAAACACACTAGTGTGACGGTATGAAGTGGAAAAAGTTTAATACTGGTCAATTTGCACCATGATTTGGGCTAACATTACTTCCTAGTTATTCAGTTCTTGATTTCTGCATGTTAGATATAGCCCACAACACCTTTCCATTTTTTCAGAGCTATGCTTTTACACTAGTCAACAATAATTTTTATAGAAGTTCTTTGATTGTTAAAATAAAATTAATCTCTCCAAGGCAAACTTTTGGAAGTATTTTTAAATGAGGTCTTATAGATGTACCTTATCGATAGATGACAATATATGCTATGCTTAGTGCAAGTGAAATACCAAAGCCTCTCTGATCATCAAGAAAATATGGTTTTGTAAGGTCTCTGTATTATAATGAATTTCCATTGTGCTACTGTCCACATGCTTATATTGAAACTATGAAAGTTTAGTCCCAATTATCATACCTTGGCCGTGATTCTATCCGAAGTAGTTCCTCTTGTTATAGGGCTTTGACACATGCTTACCATTCAACATAGCAGTATATGATAAAATTTGTATTCATAAACAAATGAGCAATGATGACTCTGAAATGCCACTAAATGAATTAAAAAACCATTGTTCTACGGGGATGTGTCCCTTAGGGTGGGAGGAGGCACCTCCATGTTTCCCATGTTCCCAAGGTGTATTTTTATTGTAGGATGCTCCAAGAAACATTTTTCCACATATCTCTTTTGGGAAATGCAGTGAAACATAGAGGGAAATGCATTTTCCCAAACAGGTTTTTTATTTTTCCCTTTTTTGGGACGATTGAAGAAAAATTTCTCTACATATCTCTATGGGAAATGTAGATGGAAACTTTTCCCTAATGTGAAGGATGCATTTTCCAAAAGAAGGATTTTAAGCTTTTCCCTATAAAAAATGTTCTTTTGGATGACTCTTTTGGATGTCTCTTAGAAAAAATGAGTTACCAATTTTTTTGGTGTCCCAAATGCTTCTACTTGCTTGTTTGACCATCCCTATACGTGCAACCAAGATTGCGATTCCTTGTATTCATTCTCCAAGTGACTCTTTATTCACGTTGTGTTCACTCTTTCCAATGCCATTGCAACCCTCGCTTAGTCCAATATACCATCATTTCGACACGAGTCATTGATCAACATTGTACTTTTGACTAATCAATGCTCATTAAATTGTACTTTGTCAATTTTGGATTTTTGGCCATGTTATTAGAAACCCATTGTCGAGGTTCCTAGTGTAGTCAATGTTCTTTATCCACGTTGTGGTCAGTCTTTCAAATGCAAGTGCAACCCACGCCTAATCCAATATACCATCATTTCGACATGAGTAGTTGATCCACATGGTAATTTTGACTAATCAATACTAATTAAATTGTGGCTTTTCAATTTTGGATCTTTGGCGATGTTATTAGAACCCCATTGTCAAGGTTCTTAGTGTGCTTGATGTTCAAGGTGATCAAAGGTTATAGAGCTTTTGCCACTTTATTGGTATGTAGAATTAATTGATTGATTTCTAGTAATGAAATTTTGTTCCAACTATATATTGTGCGAGCTTTTAAAAGCCAAAAAAAAAAATCTATCACTTTTCACATAATATCATTGGATTGTTTACATACACAATCACAAAATATAGCAATAAGTGAGACAAAAACTAGATATGGAGGGCGAAAATCCCCACTAAATTATTATTCGTATACTCTTGGTATTCTAGCACTTGTGGAATAAGTTGGAGATCCTCCTTAGAGAGCTTGTCTGCTAGGGTATTGAGTTCATGGTATATATGACCACAAGAGAACCAATCCAACCTATTGTAGACTTGTTTGATACCTTGAAAAATGTGAGCCAAATGAAAGGCCACTATGCTGACTTTGTCACAGACTCAATCCACAACAAGTTTTTAATTTGCAAAAATATTTAGTTTTTTGACATATTTTTGGTTGACCACATTGACAAGAGCGTAGAGAGTTGAAAATTCAACTCTCATGTTTGTGCCCATACTTGGAGCATATTTTATATGCAAAAAATGAGAAAATTTTGCATATTTCTTTCCACAATGATTTTATTTCATTGTTTTGATCTTTGATGTTGTGTCATCAATTAAAGATTCCATTCCTCCATTAGCAGGACTGCCTACATACATACCTCCACTTTCAGGTTCTGTTTCTTTAAGTGATTCACGCCCATTGAATTTCTACTCATCAATGCTAGCTGGGTATAATGGTAACATTTAATCTACTTTTCATCAACATTTAAAGACAAAAACTGGCATATCAAATGATTCACATCCATTAACAGAACAAAATAATTTGGCTACAATCCATTCTGGTGAGATGCTAGATATATTGAAACCATTCCCATAGGCTTCAGAAACCACTCTAGCTCCAGTTCAAGTTCTGTATGGAAAGACAAACTCCTTTCCATAATCTCTTGGAAATCAATCAAGTTCTCTTGCATTTGCATTTGTCAACAATGAAGATAATTGTAGTTTACAGTTTTCCATCAGTCCTCCATCTAAAGTATTGACTATAGATAAAGTAGATGGAGTTAAACTATCACCAGTGAACATGCTTACTTTGAAAACATGTGATCTCTCTGATGGTACGGTTTCAAATTGTTATGTAGTTTCTGCCTTTGAGTTTGGATTAGATCATCATACTAGTGAAAATCAGAAAAACATATCTAAAAAACAAGCATGCCTTTCAGCAAATGAATGTTAAAATAAGATGACAAAATCTGAGCACAAGCCTAAAAAGCAGCAGATGCAACAACATGTGTCATTGGTAGGAAGCTCTTCAAATATGGAAAGGGAGTCAAAAGGATAGGTGGTTGCAGAGGAGTCTAAAATTAGTGGTTCTCATAGGTAGGTGGAGGAGTTACATTTGATTCAGACTTCATCATCTACGTCAACAAATCCTTTAATTACAACCCTATAGTAGACAGCTAAAGTTGTTGATGGAGGGGCTAATTCTAACCTAGCTATAGAAATAGTTCTACATTATTCACTGCCAGAGCCTGATTCTATAGCCCATCCTTTTGGTTCATTTAGCAATCCCACAAAATGTGAAAATATACTATTTTCAAAGAAGTAATCAGGAAACATGGTTAATGTTGTGGAAACTCCCTCGTTAAGGATATTAGGAGTTTCATCATCTATATATGAGATCACCGAAAGGGATATTTCCAGGGGAACCTTGGAACCTTTACAAGACTCAAAATCTATGAGTGAATTGATCATTGCTGATATGTCTTCATCTTTGGGAAGCTCTGGTGAGGGATATGAAGAAAAAAAGAAACTTCTGGGCTAGCTATAGAGTTTTCTACAAAGGATGCTAGAGTAGTAAAGAAAGTAGCAGAAGATATGAAGTTTGATAACAATAATGTTCTTTTAGGAACATTTAAGAGCCCAAAATGTAGTGAGGATGGAATTAAATCAGATTCAAAACTTAGAAATGTGAAGAATAAACAATCTGAATCAACAAGCGATAATGCTATACAAAGCTGCAACATTAGTTTTGATAATTCTGTAATTGGAGAGAAGCAAGATCTTGGAAATTTTCTCCATCCTAAGCATGGGATTGTTGTGGTTTCTGATTCCCCATATTAGTTGTCAAGTTCACTTGATGCTGACATAAACAAAGAGCTGACTTATTTTTCCAATTTTGTCATTGGAAAAGAAAAGGCTAGTTTGCATGTCGGGGAGAGAAAAATCAATGGAATGCATGAGAGTAGGTTGGCATCTCAACTGGCTACACATGACAATGGCACAATGGCTATTGATAAAAATATGCTCAAAGACAAAAAGGGTGAAGTGTTAGTTGTATCTGAGCAATCAAAAACAAATACAGGCAAGGTGTCTGAATGGGAATTACAATCATAAGTTACAACAGTCCTCCCTAAAGTTGATATGTCTATTTTGGAGGAAAAACCAGGTTTTCTATCTGGTAACAAATTTGTTGACTGCAAACAATCTTCTAGATATAGAAACAAAGGTAGGGTTAACCATGGTAGTTATAAATTACTTGGGGAAGGTTTAACTGCCAATGTGAAGGAAATTGACACACAAGATAAGGGTCAAGTATCCACCACTAATAGTGATATTTGTGAAATTTTTGCTCAAATTCAGGTGTCATATTTGCCTGTTGAAAGTGAAGGCAAGCAGGATTTAGTAGCTAGATTGACAGAAAAGGAGAATAAAAGTTCTTCCAATGTTTCTGCGAAGAATAGTGTTGAAAATATTGGTGATGCTTCCAAGGAAGAAGAAAAAGAAGGATTTTTCCAGTAAGGAAAATGTTGTAGCTCCCACTAGGATTTATATAATGCTTATAAGGTTCAAGAGGATAAGGAGGAAGATGTGAACCTTCCAGAACCATCCAAAATAGTAACTGATGTTGTCAAGAGTAATATTTCTTCAAAAGAGCCTGAGAAGCAAGTCCTGAAAGAAGTAGATGACTGGGAAGATGCAGCCGAGCTTTAAACTCCTATGAATCAAGTAGCTAATTTAGTTACTGAATGTTCAGGAGAACAGAAATTACTCCAGAGATTTTTTGTTGACAATCAAGGATCAGTGCAAAGATCTACCAAATCATTTTGAATTTTGCCCAGACATTATTGAATTACTTGGAAATTCCCAAGCACTTGCAAGTGATGTAGGAGAGGCTGATGCATTAGAAAGCACTGCAAGAGGACTTGAGAGGAATTTGAGTGGGAATTATCTACTTGAATGTTGTGGGAGAAATATGGCCATTTGGATGATGATAGATGGGTTAAGCTAGTGGATGCTTTTGTTGATGGCTGTGATATGCGGATGGATGTGGATCTTAGTGGTTCCTCTATTGTGTGTCAACTTGGCCAAGTTTATAATACTAGCTTTGCAAGAAATACTTGTGCAACACAAATGAGTATGAATGTCATCCTTCCTAGAGGGCCTTATGTGAGAGCACCACTTCCACAAGTTGGACTAGTGAGAAATAATTCTAATGCTGATAGGTGGCAGTGTGCTTCTAGTTCACAGAAGGGCTTGATTCCTCATGCACAACCTTCTCTTCCCACAATTCATATATTAGAGAACCGATATGAAGTGGGCAAGGTTTCCGATGAGGATCAGTTGAAACAAAGACAAATCAAATCCATCCTTAATAAATTAATGCCCTAAAACTTTTAGAACATTTTTTGAACAGGTCATAGAAGTGAACATTGACTCTGCATCATGTCTTCATGGTATAGTATGCCAAATATTTTACAAAGACTTGATGGAGCTGGTTTTTTTTTGAAATGTATGCAAAATTCGGTTTTCATCTTGCTGCAGGAATACCAAAATTTTGCGAAGATAATCAGAAGGTTGTTTTCAAGTGAGTTTCTTTTGAAAAAATTTCAGGAAGAATTTAAAAAAGATGAAAGAGAAGAGGTAGAGGCTGAGAAAGCAAAAGAGCATGGTGAAAAAAGCCTTTGAGCAGAAGAAAGATGAGAGAAGAAGGTTTCATCACGACACCGAATGCTAGGAAATATAAGGTTTATTGGTGAGATTTATAAAGAAAGTATGATGACCGAAAAAATTATGCATGCATGCATGCATCAAGAAATTAATTAGTGAATTTCACATCCAGAGGAGGAAAATGTTGAAGCTTTGTGCAAACTGATGAGCACTATTGGTCATATGATTGACCATTCAAAGGCCAAGAAACATATTGGTTCTTATTTTGATAGGATGACAAAAATTTCCAATAACAAAGGGCTTCCCTCTTGGCTGAGGTTCATGTTGAAGGATTTGATTGATCAGAGGAGGAATGGATGGAAAAAAAAAAGAAATTTGAGGGCCCCAAGAAAGTAGAGGAAGTGCATTGGGATGTAGTGCAAGAACCACATGGATAGGGAGGCCGCTCTCGAGGTACCAATGTGGGACATTCAGGTTGGAGACTTATGACACCACTTGATCATGGTGTGAGAGGACTTGCAATGCCACCGTACATGGCAGGTGCACATATGGGTTCACTTCCACAAATGGGTGGGATTAAAGGGACACAACCCCATATGGGACCACGTGACCATGGATTCACCAGTCAAGATACTCGGATTGTTGATAGGGCTTAGTTTAAAAATCATTCTATGCCAAGCCCTTCAACACACCAAGCTTCTGATGATGGCCACTTGACTCTTGGTCCTAAGGGAGGTCTTGGAAAGGGAATAAGAAGGAGGTATCAGCCTCTGCCATATGCTAAGAGTGCTCTAGCAGATATTCCACCATTCACATACTAAGTAATAGATGAACATGTGCAGGTCCGATTTTAGGTTGCAGTTCTGATTGGATGCCAAATGGTATGAGAGATGAAATTTTGACAAGGAATTATGCTGTAGAAAATCCTTTATTTGAAAAATCATGTGTCTAGGAAAGAAATGTTTTGGATAATGACATAAGAGATTTTAAGATTTCATACTTATCAAGTGACAGAGGTGGGAATACTGCAAATGCTAAATTTCAACTGTAAGAACATTCTTCTCAAAGAACTTTGAGTTCACAACTCATTGAGGTTCAACTTAGGAAAAAGGCTGAAATGGCAATCAAGGAATATTAAAGGTTATTTCCTTTACAAATATTCCATGCATTTTCATTATGTCTTTTAGAGAAGTCGACAAGTTTCCCTGAATTTTTCTTAATTTTGCATGACATACCATCTAGTGTGAGAGTTTTGGAGGCAAAGTTTTGTGTAGATGACCTTAAAGCACAATTCTTCCATTCAACTATGGTTTCGCTTTGGATATTAGATTATTTTTTCAGGAAATATGTTGAAATTGATCTTTTGGGGAATCTACTTACACATTTATGCAAGTCTCAAGCTTTCTTTCTAAATCAAGGACAACTTACTGAAGGGTAATGTGAAATTTTGTGTTTGTTCTTATTCAAGTTTGAATTTATTTAACGACTGCTACAATCTATGGTCATTTGCGATTATGAATTATAACTACATATAATTTTGATGTTTCTAGGTAGGAGATTGTACTATTTTCATTGGAGGATGCTACTGTTGATGTGCCCAAGGCTCTTGAGTTCCTTGGTTATGTAGGGTAAAATACACTAAGTTGATTCCATGTCATTAGAACAATTTTGCATCCTTCCTGGGAAACAAATCCATTACGGAATATGAGTTTCCCATGAAGGAATTTATAACATGAAACCAAAAAAGTACAAGAAATGTTATTTTTTATTTCCAAGGCATATGATAGAGAAAATTGGCTTTATTTAGGCTACTCATCCATACAGGGCTCAATATGTAATTGTTTAACTAGATAATGAATTGTCTTTCCTCAATATATGTGCAATTCTAATTAATGGCTCGGCCTATTCTTATATCATGCCTACAAGAGACCATGGGTAGGTATGACTAATGGCTCCTCTGACATTTTTTACTGTACAGTATAAGGCGGTCTCAATAGATTTATAACAGAGTCACAAAGAACTATAAGATTGACAAGTATACAAATAGGATTTGCCCTAAAATTGATATATTTAGTCTTTGTTGATTATGTTTTTCTTTTGGGTGATATGACCAAGGTAGATGTAATTATGCTGAAGGACCCCACCCTTGAAGAACTCAAATTCCTACCTTAAAAACTACCAACAACTGAGGAGCTACAAGAATCAACACCATATTTGATTTGAACCTAAATAGTCTGATTATCTCCGAGTATTTATCTAATCATAATGACCAGTATATTATCCTCATGGATTATTTCCCTCATTTTATTTAATAGCAAAATCCGAAAAATGTATCCCTACATTTGAACGTTGGGAAAAAAAACATATAATTGTTATAATTTAAATTATCCATATCTCTTGGAGCCTAAAAATCCATTTGATTTGGATAAGATTTATTTATAACCTCAAAATCAACCCTATTATAACCTGAAGGACCATTATGTCCTCTTGAGTCTTGAAAAAGTATAATGGAATGAAATTGGGTGAAGACCAGATCTAGGTTTACCATTTCATAACCTAGGTTCATTGATATGATGACCTTGGTTTGAAGATATCCACCATACAAACTAGGACCACCCATACTTATCGTTTCCATCTCTCTTTCATCATCAATATTACCATATTGAGGACCTATAACCCGTGGAGGCCCATGGTAGTCATTGCAATGTAATTTATTAGAATACATGCCATTTATTTTTATGAGATTTACCACATCCGAAAATGGCATCATTCACATCATTTTGAAGAAGTCTACAAATTAGGTCAACATAATTTTTTTCGCATTTACAACTTCCCTCACATTTTTGGTTCTTGAAGCTCAAGCACTTTCATAACAAAAATAGGCGAAGTCAAACAACAAAAATGGTCCACTCTCTTTTCATTTTCTAATATTATAATGAAGTTTTATTAGAGACACTTTTTTTTTGTTTCTTTTGATTAGAAAAGGGTTTTGCTTTTGGTTTTATCCGACTTTCAATTTATCATATGTAGCATGTTGAGAAATGGGAAAGAATAATGTGTGACATTTATCTTGCAGAAATTGATGCTGAATGAAAGGATAAATAGTTTAACAAAGCTACAATTCACTTTGGTGAAGGTGAAGGAACATCTTGAAAAACTACCTAAGAATACACCATATACAAAGTTTGACCATAAGTGATATATGCATTTTTCTTTTGTAGATATGTTATTTTTTCTACCCAAGATATCACAACAAGAAAAATATTGATATTGTAGAAATTTTAGGACCTCATTGAGGTCGATTTTTCTGATGTCCTATTTGATTAATACTTTCTCATATGCTAGGAAGGCTTTAAATATGAATTAATATGTTCATGAAACAAATCAGATTCAAATTTTATAGACATAGAAGATAAAAACAAATGTCAATGTATTTGTTTGATTTTTTCTTGACTCTGTTATGGGCAGGTTACAGGAAATGTGATTGTAAAAAGGATGGGGAGATGATGCATGTCACATCTTGGATATGGTTCATTCATTGTTAGAGATCGCTTAGACACCTAAGCCATCAATTTTGAAAATGTTTCTAGTAGGGATTCATATGGTTTTTAATATTGTGATTATTTCACCTCATGGTTATTTTGGGCAAGAAAATGTCTTAGGAATTCCAGACATGACATCGGTGGACAAGTAAACAATTTTTTTATAATTGAAATTTCCATTCCATGATATTCTCTCTTTATTGTTTGATTGTATTTTGGTCGTTTCTTTTGATTTTTTTTTTCTTTTAACTGTGAAATTGAAAATACTTAGTACAATGTCCATTTAAACAACAACCAAAGCTTGAAGATGAAATAATTATTACAATATATTGATGGGAATCCTTATAGCTATTTTGTGTTAGAATATTTTCATGACTATCAGAAAAAGTTACTTCATGTTGTTATTTGAGTACATGTTGTTTATATACTTGACTAAGTTCATGCGTTAGAAAATAAAATGTTGTTGTGAATAAAACAACAAGGATTAAACATCACACCTCAGATTATTTGTTTTCACAAGTTATCTACAACTTGATATTTTTAGAATATAACTTAGTTGATATGGTTGTTCTTAAGCTTTCCTTGAAAGTTGAATACTAAGTTACTAAGGTGTTATTTTCTATATATGGTTATATTTTATTTGCTTTGTTTATACAGGTTATCTGGCCACATTATAGTGGAAATTATCGGCCCAATGAAGAAAATTTGTTTGAGTTTCTTACTTGTATGGGGGAAAATAGCTTTGACATTGCTGATGTTGAGGTATATGTTGTATAAATTATTTATAGTCTAATTTAGGTTATATTCTACTATTCATTGTCTTTCATGTTTTAAACTCTGTATTGTATCTTCTTTTGTTTTTAGAGAATGATCTCAGTATTGAAGGTAAGAAGCATGAATTGAAAAAAGAGGGGAGCAATAACATTGGAGCGACAAACGAAAAGTTAGAGAGAGATGAGAACTGGTCTAGTAATACTCTTAGAGCCAATATCCCGCATAAGACACACGTAAAAGACTGATGGTCAAGTATTCAGAGTTGGTGAATTCACCTGCAATGCCTTGAAAACACAACAATAATTTTTTGAAGGGATGAAACACCATTTCATGTGTAAATTGTAGTCCAACCAATATTAAGTTGGAAAATCATATTGTAATACTTTAAGATTTCATATAATATAATTTATGTGGTTGAAATTATTTATAGTTGCACTTGATATTGTTTATTATTGTAATTAAAATATGCGACTTTGTGTTTTCATATTTGAAGAACATGCACATTGTATGACATTTTTTTAAATCATACAAATTAATTTATGTTGATTAATAAAGAACAAAAAATCAATTTAAAACTACTAAATTAGTAGTTTATATTGATTAATGATGAACACAAATAAAATGAATATATGAATAAATTATTCATTTATAATGATTATTAATGAAAGTAAATGAAATTAATACAAACTACTAAATTAGTCGTTTATATAATGAATAAATAGCTACTGCAAATGATAAATTTGTGACTACAAATGATGACTAAATTTTTCATATATATGACTATTAGTAGCTAATTTACAATATCTTATAACACGACCAACATTGGTCATATTTCTTTGGTCATTGATTGGTTTTCTCAGGTGATCATATAGTAATATATTTTGTTGTATATATGGTCATTAATTGCGACAATTAATGACTAAATCAAATATTAAATCAATGACCAAATTAATGACCAAATCAAGGACTAAATTAATGACTAAATCAATGACCAAATCAATGACTAAATTAATAATCAAATCAATGACTAAATTAATGACCAAATCAATGACTAAATTAATGACCAAATAAATGACTAAATTAATGACCAAATTAATGACCAAATCAGTGACTAAATTAATGACCAAATATACTACTAAACAACAAATAGAGA
>JAXQQM020075699.1:0-13334 GCA_034641835.2 Pinus albicaulis
TAAATCTACCTAACATTGTATTATGACAAACATGGTCTTAATGCAATAATCAATATGACAATCATTGTCACAATGTTACATTACATTACAACTTATTCAATATCAAATTGTGACATTAAGACATTGGGATTTAATATAACATTTATAATGTTAATATCATGGTTTATAATACGAGATTTTAATATTGGAGTTTATCATACTGAACTTAAAGTTTGTAACATTAATCCTACCATCATAATCTTAGGTTTTATAATATTAATGGTAGGGTTTATAAATAATCCTAAGGTTTAATATAAATAATATTAATATTATTCAATGTCGCATTGCGACATAACAAAACTAGGGTTGAATATTCAAGCTTTTAATATTAAGGTTATAATTTATAATAATTATTTTCAATATTAGGGCTTATAATATTAATTTTATGGTTGGTTATGTTGGGTTTTATATTATTATGGTTTTATATTAGAGTTTAATATTATGACATTTGAATGGTACAAAGATCTATCCAATGTAGCATTGTGACGAACATTGTTTGAATCACTTAGTTTTCTAATATAAATCCCTTAGGGTTATTGATACATTTGGTTTATAATATTGACACTCCCTTGGGTTTATAATATTAATTCCTTGGGCTTATTGATCCTTTAGGTTTATAATATTTATAATCCCTTGAGTTCATAATATTAATGTGTTGGGTATATAATATTAATAATCACTTAAGTTTATTAATCATGGTTTTATAATATTAATCCCTTGGGTTTACAATATTAATCCTGTCGGTTTATTACTCAGATCGGTTTATAATACTACTTCCTTGGGTTTATAATATTAGGGTTTTGTATTTTATTTTAATATTGTGAGATTGGAATGCTACAAATATCTATTGAGTGTCACATCATGACCAAAATTGTCTCCATGTGACAATAAATCTCACAATCATTGTCACAATGTTACATTACATTGCATTTTATTCATCACATTGCGACACTATAAATTTGGGGTTTAATTTTAGCATTTATAATATTTCGGTGTTTAATATTATGTTTAATATTGGGTTCATAATTTATAATAGAGAGGTTTAATATTAGGTTGGAGATTTTTAATATTGGGTTACAATATCAAGGTTAAATATCATCTTTATAATTTCTAATATTATGATTTACAATATTAGGGCTTATAATATACTCCCTTGGATTTATAATATTCAAAATCCTTTAGGATTTTAATACGAATATTAGGGTTTATAATCTTAAGGGTTATAATAAAACCAATGAATCATAATCTCAAGGCTTCTAATCATAGCGTTCATAATAAACCCAAATGATTAATATGCCTAAAGGATTAATATTATAAACCAAAGGGTTTAATAAACCTAACGGATTAATATTATAAATCCAAGGAATTAATATTAGAAACCCTTGGGATTAATATTATAAATCTAATGGATTATTGTAATCCCTTTTGTTTCTTATAGTTATAGTGTTTATAAAACCATTGGTTATAATAATCATAGGGTTTATAGGTATTAATACCTTGGGTTTATTAATCCCTTTAGTTTATCATATTAATAATTTTTTGGTTAATTAATCCTTTGGGTTTATAATATGAATAATCACTTGTGTTTATAATGTTGATATTCTATTAGGTTTATTAATCCCTTAAGATTATAATATTAATCTCAATGGCTTAAAATATTAATCCATTGGGTTTTTAATATTAATCCCTTGGTTTTATTAATACCTTTAGTTTTAAATATTAACCCTTTTGTTTAAATATTAATTATAAACCCAAGGGACTAGTAAACGAAAGGGATTAATATTATAAACTCAAGTGATTAATATTAAAACCCTTGAGATTAATATTATAAACCCAAGGGATTAATGAACCAATGGACTATTATCACCACTTGGCTTTATTATATTCATAGGTTTTTTTAATCTCTTAGGGTTAAAATATTGTTAAATCTTGGGGTTATAATATTAATCTATTGTGGTTTTTAAAATAATTCCTTGGGCTTGTAATATTAATTCCTTTGGTTTATTAATTCCTCGATTTTGAAATATTAATCTCTTGGGATTAGAATGTTAATCCATTGGGTTTATTTTCAATGTTTAAAATATTATTAATCCATTGGATTTAGAATATTAGTGCCAAGGGTTTATAATATTAATCCTTTATGTATATAATATTAGTCCCTTGTTTAATATTATTCTTGTGGCTTAATAATCCCTTAGGTTTATTAATCCCTAAGGTTTATAATATCAATAATCCATTGGTTTTATAGTATTATTAATCACTTGAGCTTATAATATTTATGGGAATGGTTTATGTTGTGAAACGAACTCCAAAAATAGAAGAAAAGAGAGATAAACACCTTAGAAATAAGCCACTTAGAGGGGGAAACCTACAATACATTACATAAATGAACAATTATTGGATGATACAAATGATAAAACCACATTTCTACATATAGGAGTCCATGGGGCCACAACGTAATCCTAGCCGACCTAACAATAATAATGTAAGGGCACAATAATAACAATATGGGGGTTAGAGGGGTACAACAATAACAATAAGGGGGATACACTAACATAATAAGGGACTACACTAGTAGTATATGGACCTAACATGCCCCTCTCCTTCAAACAAGTGTTGTCCTCAACGCTTGATTATTTCTTGATGCTTTTGTATAAAATTCTCATGTTCCCATGTAGAATCTTCTACAGGAAAGTTCTTCCACTTTTTGAGATACTGTAAAATTGATCATACTTCTCAAGTTCTTGTTTCTATGACTTCTTCAGAAATTATTTCGATTTCATGTTGATCTTCATGTTGTTTCATTTCATTCTACACCAATGCTAGGTTATCTTTTGAGAGTTGGAGAACTTCTTGTTGATGGTTGATGTGATATTCCACTACTTTATCATCCATGTTAGCTTTTATTTTATCCTTTAAAACATCCAAATTAGCCTCCATTTCTTCTTTTAAACCATCTATGTCATCTTCGGTTTCTCTTCGTAAGATCGAAATTTGTTGCACTTGGTACCGTAATTTTGATATCTCATACTGCAATTCTTCCTCTTCATGCGTCATAGTATATATTTCTGAGGTCTTATTGGGTATGGAATTATTGTTTGGAGGCATTATGGAACCAAATACTAATAAAAATTCTTCAATATGCCCTTGGAATCACTTGAAACTGCTTTTTCAAACAAACATTATGCAATTTTAAAAAATAAATACACACTTTTTCTTGATTTTGAGGAGCTTGATATTGAAACTGAATTATCTATGTGATTTTGGATCTTCAATATCTAAAATTTTTCTCTGAGATATCCCTTTGAATCCTATTTTGAATGCCACAGGTCTGACATGATTTGGATTCTTCAAGGAAAATTTATGCCCAATCTCCCACAATGACCTAATTATGGACTGGTTCAGTAGAGTGAACTTGTACGACTTGCCACATGTATTTTTTTCCTTCTTCAGCTCAGAAATTCATATGACATAAGTTACGGTCCATGTACTTGTGGCCACTTTTTACAAAATTCTAATATGATGCTCAGAGAAAGGGTTATGAATATTTTCCCACGATCACCTCTTTGAGATGAATTTCAAGAGCCTGAAAAAGCACTAAATTCCATAGACCATATCTCCAAAAATGTTGCAAACCAAGCTCTAATTTTTTTTTGAAAATGCTTCTCAGGATTTTGGCTTCGCACGCTAAAAATTTTAGCTTCTGAAACTTTGTAGAAAAAAAGGTTATAGTGAAACTTCCATGATGACCTGTTTAGGTTAAATTCAGGAGCCTGAAAAAATCCATAACTTCCACAGATCATATCTCTAAAAATATTGTGAACCAAGCTTGGAAATGTTGCAACTGTGTTCCTCAGGATTTTAGCTTCGTGCTCTAAAAATTTCATCTTCTGAACTTTCGTAGAAAAAAAATTATAGCGAAAATTCCACAATGACCTGTTTGGAGCAGTGAAACCCTAGAATCTAAAGCTCTGATACCAAATGTTGTGAAACCGGCTCCAAAAATAGAATAAAAGAGAGATTAATGCCTTAGAAATAAGCCACTTCAAGGGGCGACCTCCAATACATTACATAAATAAAAAATTCTTGGATGATACAAATGACAAAACCTCCTTTCTATATATAGGAG
This sequence comes from Pinus albicaulis, assembly GCA_034641835.2. Taxonomy (NCBI): domain Eukaryota; kingdom Viridiplantae; phylum Streptophyta; class Pinopsida; order Pinales; family Pinaceae; genus Pinus; species Pinus albicaulis. Next base: position 4,169 of record JAXQQM020075699.1, read on the forward strand.
TCCATGGGGCCTGTAACACCCCCAATTTGTGTGTTGAATTTTTAAAGTTAGACCTTTGAACTTTAATCCTAAGGGGGTGGACCCCAAGGGCTAAGTATGGTGTGAATGTATTTGCATATTTTATTTGAGGAAATAAATAAAATGATTGTGCATTTTGACCAAGATGAGAATTAGAGATCACTTGCCAAATCCATGAGGATGGATAAGGCAGCAAATCCCCCAAAATCTTTCAAAAATCCTTGAAAGAAATTAATTTAGATTTGAGGAGGAATCTAAATTTTAATGAAGAAAGTAGTTAGGAAAAAGAAGGTAGAAAAACTAGAAAAAGTGAGAAAAACAACGGCTTAAAGAGATCCCCAAAATAGAAACTAGGCTATCATGAGGAAAAAGCATCTTTGTTATTAAGATGTGAAATTAGAAACATGCTTTGAAATATGAGCTTAAATAAGGCTACTTTCATACGTGATTAAATTTGATACGCGATGGAGGTGGTCAGCAGGGAGAAATAGTCACGGAGACAAAGAGAGGAGAGAGCTCAAGGTTGGGAGGTTAGTCATTGCAATTTTGCATTATCATCTTCAGAATTCTTGGCCTGTTATGTTCTGATGGTGTAGTTAGCACCATATAAAACTTAGAGAATTTGTGTGTTGATTTGCCCAGTACCATTTGCACCAGTCCATCCTAAGGCATTCACCTTCTAGATTCTTTTTAGTTGTAGACCAGAAATCCATAGAGTAGAAACCCCAGAAACTCTAAACCAAGGTTGGTTTAAATCTGAAGTTACTTAGTCTCCACAGATAATTAAATATTATCTTGTTTCCTGTAGATACAAATGTGATATTTATGCTCATATGTATGCTCGAAAAATATTGTAGCAGAACTGAAGTTTACATGGTACAAAACAAAAAGGGAAGAAAGTAAGATATTAGAATATGACATTCGAAATTGTGACAGAAAAAGAGTAATTCTACTCTATATGATCATTATAACAGTTATAAAGGTATATATTGCATTTCTAAATCTATCCTTAATCCTTGAAGACAAGTATCATAGCAAAAGACTTAATTTATAATTAAGTTCCTCTAGTCAAGAACTATTGGATACATATAGGTATACATCAAAAGAAAAATAGAATTTAAGAGCGAGGACTTTAGAATATGTATTCTTATTAAACCAAAGAGTAAATCTGCACTATAGAAGTGTTACAGCATTCATAGCCAATATAGGGTATATTGTAGATTAAATTCACCTCTAACCCTTGAAAGAAATGTTATGGTTATGGATTAAATCTATGCTTAATGAACATTATCAATTAAACTATCGAATACATGTATAAGCATTTAACAAAAACAAAATTATATATATGTTAACAAGTATCAAGATCTAGGGCAATTAGGTCTTTCTAACCTCGACTACAAATGAGCTATATACACAAATGAAACATATATGTCAAAGGGAGATAGGAATACGAATACATATATAAACCATATATGTTAAAAGAATAAACCATAAATACGAATTTTATATATATGAACAATATATGTTGCAAGAGAAATATAAATACAAATCAATTGTGTGAAAAGGTAATGTATATAAGACGAACGTATAGTCAAACTGCATTAATGGGTGGTGAGGAATTAATACACTATGCCATTGGCCGCTATCAACGAGTCCCTCGGACTGTAATGACGTTTGTAAACCACGACTCTTTGGGGGTCTGTAATGTGAGATGAAACGAACAGAGGTGAAGGGTACAACGATAATAGGACGGGTAAAAAAAATAGTTCTAACCCTAATCATTAAGAGACAGCGTGGAGATTCACACAGTTTTAACAAAAAAAATTATTATTACGAGACCGCGTGTAATATATAAAGGGCTGACTATATGATTCAAATTGTGTATTAAATTCGATGCGAAGTAATTGGAGTTCTTTGACATGCAGTAGGATATAGCGTTAAAATACCACAGAAAACGCAATGCTTACCTCCGTTCGCGAAGAACGCTGCCATTGGTAAACCTATCTGACCACAGAATTAAACCGCGTTAGTGCACAAAAACTACTGATGGGAGAGTTCGATTGATTAGCTGTTCTGCCAGTAAAACGAAACGAAACAAATTGAGATATAGGGAGGCGTATCGACGCTTACAACAGAAAAAAAGAGAAATGCATACGCTGTGTAAAGAAATGAGATCGCCTATGTATTAAGTCTGGACGCAAAGAAACCCAGCTAGCCAGCTAGGGTTTACATCAAAACAGTTTAGAAAATTTGGATAAAACGAACCACAGTGAATGTGTAAATTAACAATAGCGTCGCAGGAGAGTAAGTCAAAGCTTAATAAACGCCAGAGAACCGGCTAGGTCTCTAGCCTGAGATGCCGTCGAGTCGACCTCTCTGCGAAACACAATCTGAAAAGAATGAGATACTGTATTCGCTACTAACCCACGAAGAAAATAAATCAGTCTAAGAACGTGAGGGAGATAACAGCAAAGGGGTTCAGAGATATAAAAGAATCGCGGGTTAATGTGCTGAAACCCTGTATGAAGAACAACAACAAACCAGAAGCGATGAACCGTAGCCGCAACTGAACCCGAGCATACCCTCAACCACTGGCGAAGAGAGTGGGGAAATGCAACGATTCTACACCCATAAATAATAGGGAAAGATCAGATGAACAAAACCGCGCACGAGCATCGACTTAAAAGAAATTCTTGTAACCCTAATTTCACTGCCCCAGGAAGATCAGAGAATCCCCAGGTTGATTGTGGAAACTCGGCCACGTCGACAGGCTCGTACCAGGCGACATTAAGGCGCGCAGTGGGGGTATGGAGAAGCTACGCCTTGCATGCATAGGAATAGAGTACTAAACCTATAATTGTAATACTCCGAGGCAGGACTCGGCTCTCACAGTACATGGGTGAGCCGACCTATCAAATAGCAGAACTACCCGTCAAACTCATGCTAGGTATGAGACGAGATGTGCCGGCAGTTGGTACTCTCTTCTCTGGAGCGAGACACCAGCTCTGTCTGCAGAGAAAAGTTCATACGTTAAACCATAGTGTAACGTGTATACTACGCTCCAGAAACAGTACGCATGAGTCTGCCAAAATGCCTGCACTGGTTCAGAACCGTAATCATGGTAAACCCCCGAAAGTGGTACCGGATAGTATATGATTTCCTCGTCGCCGATCTGCATACCGGAATGTCATTTCATTTGATGTTGTCTGCATAAGTATGAACGAATAATAATGAGTATGCTGTGAAGAATCCGGCCAATGCGTGCAAATAAACAATACAAAACTGAATACGTTAGGGTTAGAAAAGTCCCGAAAATCATGGTTCGCATAGGAAGATGTAATTAAATAAAGAATTTGAGCGCGCGAGTCGTGATTATGGTATGCTTACGCGAATATAAATATAGCTCCATGGATACCGATACGGCTGTAAGTTAAAGGTAGGCTGTGTAATGTATATCACTGAGATTTCAGTTTATTTTTCAACGCATGTTTTTATATGTCATGGTTATATAGGCGTAAGGACCCAATAAAAACATTAAAGGGGTTATTTTTAATTATATGCAATATATGGTGGCGCTTCCAATTCATTATATAAAAGGTTTTGGACATATATATGTTTTATATATAAATATAGATGCTATATATATATACATATGCTCATTGAATTAATATTGCCAAAGGCTATATATGCAAGATTAGTTATACAAAAGGTTTTGGACCTATATATGTTATATATAACTATAGGTGCTATACATATGCTCATTAAAGTAATATTTCCAAAGGTTATATATGAAAGTAGTATATGTGGTATATATAAATATAAGTGGAATATGTATCACATAAGTAAGGCTTGTATATTACTACCAAAAGAAAGGAATATTGAATCTTAATTTGAACAAAACGAAAAAAAAACTTATAGGAGATGGGTTTAAGGTATTCAGAGGGAATACCAATGAGGTATATTGGATATTATTAAATAATAACAGGACCCCATTATCTATAGAAAAAAAAAAAAAAATTTCCTTAAACTGGAGGTGTTACAAATGGTATCAGAGCCTAAGTGCAATAACTGGGCTGTTGTTATTGTGCTCACTAAATTCTGAATGTATTGAACATTGTAGAGATTGTTTTTTTTGTCTTACTAATCAAATGTATGAGTGTGTACAGTGGTGCTAAAATGGCTGAAGAGGGAGGAATTTATGTGGATCTGCGTGATGAGTTTGCTCCTCCAGATCCCAATGCCCCAGTAATGGCTATGTACATTTTATATGAGAAATTGGCTGAGCCAAGGCCAGTGACATATTTGTCATCAGCGCATTAGAAGCGAGAGAAAAGCTCATCGGAGAGCTAACTTCAGGAGCAACCAGGAAGCGAAGGTTAGGAAAAAGAAAGATGGATAGATGCAGGATGAGGATACGTAGAAATCAACATAACAGAAAAAAATTGGGAGAATTAAGAAATAAAACCTCCCTCATGATGGGGAAGAAGGAAGAGGATGATGAGAAGCAGTTCTTGCAATAGTCAAATATTTAGTATATTAATATGAGAGCATCCGAGAAGCGGTGATTCAATATCAACTACAAAGGAAGGCTAGTAGTTGGAAGAGATCAATGTGCAGGTTATTGATAAAAGGCAGTTTCTTGGGAAAGATTTTTTGAGACTAAGTTCAAAATTAGTTTGGTGAATGAGCAGTTCTTATGATGATAAAGCAAAAGAATTCCATGAACTTAGACTAGGACAGCTCACTATCGATGATTTTGTCACTAATTTTACCAATTTACTGAGATATGTCCCTTACATTAGGGAAGAAAAAGCAAAGGTCCAAAGATTTTTGAATTGCTTACCTACTGTGTACAAGGAGAAAATTGAGTTTGACAACCCAAAGACAATGGATGAAGCTGTTAGAAAAGCCAGATTATGCTATCAGCAGTTTAAAGGTAAGGCTGAACAAGGGAAGAGCTGGCTGAACAAGGGTGAGTTGAAAGGTAAAAGACCAAAACCAGCATATCTAAGAAATTTTGGTAGAGATCATCAGCGGAAAAAATTCAATAAACCAAAAGAAAGTCAAACTGCTCAGTCCCAAGTGGCTTCAAAAGCTTGATGAAGGGAATAATAAAAAGGAAGGGACGGTCAGAATGAAGGAACCTTTGAAGTGTTGGGGCTGTGGAGAACCTCATATGATGAGGGATTGCCCCCATCGAAATATTCATATGATCAGCAGAGAGCGGGAGGCAACAACAGTAAATGACATAGCCAGAAATATACCAACTATCAGTGCAGCATTGGAAAATTGGCAAGCAGAACATCAAGCAACCATGGTGGAAATGGAGGGTAAGATTTCTGACCTACCTGTTACTGTTTTGATTGATCCAGGTGCTTCTTTGAGTTAAATTAGTCCTGGAATTGTAGAAAAATGTAAAATTAAACCTGAAAAGTTTCAGCAGTCATGGTTGGTACAACTGGCCACTGGAACTAAGAGAAAAGTCACACATAAGTTTCCCAAAACAGCAATACAATTAAATGGCTTTTCAACAGAAATAAATTTGAACATATTGCCATTAGGATCCTATGACTTGCTGATAGGAATGGATTGGATGGAAAAGAAGAAAGCTCTGATGAACTGCTGGGATAAAACCCTGCATTGTGTGGATGAAGAAGGGAAACCTTTTACACTAAAATGGAAACCAAAATCCATTTCAATAAGACAAATATCAGCCTTACAATTAAAAAGAACAGCTAGAAAAGGATACCAAGTTTATGCAGTACATGTGGAAGAAGTAGAACAGAGGACTGAAGAAAATCTGTTGAATGAGTTACCGGTGGTAAGGGAATTTAAAGAAGTTTTCCCAGATGAGATTCCTCATCTCCCTCCCAAAAGAGAAATTGATTTTTCCATAGATTTGGTGCCCGGAGCTACACCAGTTTCCCGAGCCCCCTATCGGATGAGTCCGCCAGAACTTATGGAGCTGAAGATGCAGCTGCAAGAATTATTGGATAAAGGTTACATTAGACCAAGTGTGTCTCCGTGGGGAGCACCTGTTTTATTTGTTAAAAAGAAGGATGGAGCTTTTAGGATGTGCATTGATTATCGTCAACTGAACAAGTTGACCATTAAGAATAGATATCCACTTCCTAGAATTGATGATATTTTTGATCAAGTGAGAGGGGCCTCAGTCTTTTCAAAGATTGACTTAAGGACTGGGTATCACCAGCTCAGAATCAAAGAAGAAGACATTAGCAAGACAGCTTTCCGAACCCGGTATGGACACTACGAATTTGTAGTCCTACCTTTTGGTCTGACAAATGCCCCTGCCACCTTTATGTGCCTGATGAACAGTGTATTGAATAAATATTTGGATAAATTTGTTCTGGTGTTCATAGATGATATTTTGGTCTACTCCAAAAACAAAGAGGAACACAAGGAACATCTGTGGATAGTGTTGCAAACTCTGAAAGAAAATCAGCTATATGCCAAGTTCAGTAAATGTGAATTTTACAAGGATAAGATTCAATATTTGGGTCATATTATTTCTGAAAAAGGGCTTGCCGTTGACCCTGAAAAGATAAAAGCAATTAAGGAATGGCCAGTTCCAACTGATGTTTCAGCAGTAAGGTCATTCATGGGGATGGCAGGCTACTATCGTAGATTTGTGGAAAGATTTTCTGCCATAGCACATCCCATCACTTCATTGCAAGGAAAGGGTGTCAAGTTTGTGTGGACTGAAAAATGTCAAAACAGTTTCGAGCAGTTAAAACAAAAACTTATTTCAGCCCCTATATTAAAAATTGCTGATCCTGATAAAGAGTTTTTTGTATGTACAGATGCTTGCAGAGAAGGGCTGGGAGGAGTCCTGTTGCAGGAAAATTCAGTCATTGCCTATGAATCTAGGAAACTGAAAATACATGAACAGAATTATAGTGCATATGATTTAGAATTTGCAGCTGTTATCCATGCTCTGAAAATGTGGCGGCACTATCTTCTTGGGAAAAAGTTCACATTGATGACTGATCATATTAGCCTCAAATATTTATTTTCCCAAACTGACCTGAATGCAAGACAAGCCAGATGGCTGTCCTTTTTAAGTGAATTTGATATGGACATAAAGCATATCAGGGGAAAAGAGAATAAAGTTGCGGATGCACTTAGTAGAAATGCTTGTCAACATCTAAACAGCATTGGGAGTAGTGCCCAGATGGAGATAGAAGAATTGGTGGGAAAAGCAGCAAATCAAGATCCCAACTATGAGGCACTCTTAGTGAAATTACAGAAAAAGGATAAAACTGATTTCACTAAAAACCAGAAAGGGCTACTCTATTACAAAAACAGGTTGTATATTCCAAATATAGAGTCCTTAAAAAGAGAAATTTTAGATGAATATCACAAATAGCCCTATGCAGGACATCCAGGATACCAAAAGATGTTAACAGCCTTGAAGAAGAAGTTTTTCTGGCCAGGAATGAAGAGAGATGTGGCAGAATATCTAAGTAGGTGTATGGAATTTCAACTAGTCAAAGTTGAGCATCAACATCCAGCAGGTCTTTTAAACCCTTTGCCAATTGCAGAGTGGAAATGGGACATAGTTTCCATGGATTTTATAACAGGACTACCTAAAACCAAATACCAACATGATTCTGTAATGGTGGTAGTAGACACTTTAACCAAAGCTGCCCACTTTATACCAGTGAAATCTACTTTCGGAACAGCTCAAGTAGCAAATGTTTTCCTGAAGGAGATAGTAAGGCTTCATGGAGTTCCCAAAGTAATTGTTTCAGATCGAGATGCTAAGTTTACAACAACATTTTGGAAAGGATTGTTTGGAGGGATGGGTACTAAGCTGAATTTTAGTACTGCCTATCACCCTCAAACTGATGGGCAAACAGAAAGGACGAATCAAATTTTGGAGGATATGTTGAGAATGTATGTGATGGATAGACCATCAAAGTGGGAGGAGTATCTGCATTTAGCTGAATTTTCTTATAATAACAGCTACCAATCTTCTATTAAAATGAGTCCGTTTGAGGCACTATATGGAAGGAAGTGTCGTACTCCTTTGAGTTGGAGCCAACCAGAAGATAAATTAATGTTGGGACCTGATGCCTTACAAGAGATGGAGAGAATTGTTAAACAGATACAAAGAAATATCAAGACAGCACAAGATCGCCAGAAAAGCTATGCTGATAAGAAAAGAGTGCACCGAGAATTCAAAGTAGGGGATCATGTGTATTTGCGCATCAAACCCAAAAAGAGCACACTTTATGCTAGAAGTTGTGCAAAACTTGCTCCTAGATATTGTGGGCCTTTTGAAATTTTAGAAAGGGTGGGACCAGTGGCATATAAGCTGGCCCTACCACCCCATGTTAGAGTGCATGATGTGTTTCATATTTCATTACTAAAAAGATATGTGCATGATGATTCTCACATAGTTGATTGAAATGTTGTATAGGTGGAACCAGAAGGGGAGTTTCTGCCAGAACCGCTTCAAATATTGGAGCGGGAAGAAATTGAATTGAGAAACAGAACAATGGCCAGAGTAAAAGTGCAGTGGAAGCACTTTACTGCTGAAGAAGCTACCTGGGAAAGGGAAGCTGAAATGATGGAGAAATATCCATTTTTGTTTAAGTGAACTCTAGTAGTTGAATAATAACACCGAGGACGGTGTTTATTTTCAGAGGGGGAATATGTAATACCCCCAATTTGTGTGTTGAATTTTTAAAGTTAGACATTTGAACTTTAATCCTAAGGGGGTGGACCCCAAGGGATGAGTATGGTGTGAATGTATTTGCATATTTTATTTGAGGAAATAAATAAAATGATTGTGCATTTTGACCAAAAAGAGAATTAGAGATCACTTGCCAAATCCATGAGGATGGATAAGGCAAAAAATCCCCAAAAATCTTTCAAAAATCCTTGAAAGAAATTTATTTAGATTTGAGGAGGAATCTAAATTTCCCCCAATGAAGAGGAGTAGTTGGGAAGAGGTGAGAAAAAGCTGGAAAAGCTGAGGAAAAGCTTAAAGCAGCTTTAAAGAATCCCAAAATGGGAAGCCTAGGCTAAACAGGAAAGAAAGCATCCTGCTATTCTCGACGCAGAATTAGAAACATGCTTTGGGGAAATATGAGCTTAAATAAGCTGCTCCTAAGCAGATCAG
>JAXQQM020087142.1:0-30141 GCA_034641835.2 Pinus albicaulis
AAAAGGTTTGCGTTGGAAGGGCAGGTTATGAGGAGGCAGCGACAGGCTTTACACCTCCCAATGTTCCTAACCTCTTTCAATTAAATCTTAACAAAGACATCTCAACACTGATTCTATCAACTTGCACATCAGAGAGCAGGCAATAACCATCCACTACACTGGTTTAGTCGATTCAAAACAATATTCAGACACACATACGAGCAGAAAACATTAAAGACTGAGAGAGCTGGGATATAAGGTACCTAACAAGGGTAAATCTTATATCATGCATTCAGATGTCAGTCAGAAGAACATGGAATGAAATGAAAATAAACATAGAGATAAGAAAAACATCACCAACTGCTGTAGATCAGGATCCAATGAAAAACTGCTTATCATGTTAAACACAACACCAATCGGGTACATCAATGCCCAAAGCTTTTACATTCAGCTTGAATACATCATATTTCTCAGCCTATCATACAGTCTGTTACAGAAAACTTGGCTTGGGACAAGAATGCTTGCACTTCACTGATAAGGTCACAACAACCAACCCCCTTACAATGTTCTTGCTGTGCTTTATAACAAAAGATGATCCTCAGATCGACTGAGGAGGTAGGTGCCCATTAAATGTTACATTTAAGCACAATAATGAATGCAGGGCCGAGGCCCATCCTGCTTGAGAATGCTGCATATTTATTTCGCTCACCTTCTTAGTAAGAGAACGATCTGCTTCAGATTTGATCTTGACATTTTGGGCTCGTTGTACTCCAGGTGATTTGAATTCGGGGATAAGATAAACTACTAGGAGGGTCTGTCTCATAAATGCCTGATTGTCTTTGAGCTGTAGTTTGATGGAAAAATCCTTCAGAGACATTTTGCATAATAAAAACAGTATGGATTCCTTGTCCCAGACGAAAAACACTTTGCTGACGGAAACCCTGATATTACCTTTGTCTGCGCTTGGGGTCTGTGATCTGTTGTTCTGCCCTGTTGAAATGAACGAACTGGATGGAAGTCTGCATGGCCCTCCATGCTTCTTTAATGCTGCCGGACTGTCTGAAATGAGCTTCAGTCAGTGTATTTAATTGTCTCAGGGCTCGAGAAGGCATGAAGGCGCTGTAGGGAGGTGTACTTCTGGAGTAAATGCGCTCTGCTTTTAGGTGGCACAATCATGACTTGCTGGTGCGCTCTTAGTCTTCAAACTGTGCTTGAATCCTTTGACTGTAGGATTAAAACATTAATCTTCAATTACAGGCTCGAATCCTTCTCAAATCCTGCTTCTGCTGCTTCACTGGCCGGCTGGAATGGCCTCTCTGTACTACCTGCATGATGAAATAAACTTATCACAGAGCCTGGGCAGTGGTGGAGAAATGCAGTGGAGGCGGTGTAATGGTGGCGGAAGAATGGAGAGTCAATGGAAACATCGGAGAGGAGCGGAGAAACGGACTCATAGTGTAAAACCACAACGTTCAGCATTTGGGAGAATTACACAGGAAAACATCAAAAAACAATGAACGGATGAATGGAGTGGGACCCAGCGGAGGCGGAGGGCGAATAAACGCGAACCGTTAGATCCTGGAGGAAAGGACGATGGGGATTTAATCGCACAATCGCAATCGGGGGTCAGACGAAGCGGTTTGCGATTGCGATCAGAGAGGGGCTTGCGATTGAGCGCTGGCCGTTGATCTCAGGTCCAGATCAACGGCTCTCAATCCATCGGAGGGAGAAACAGGAGGTGCGAAGGGAATGAAGCGATTAGCGCTGAGCCGTAGGATCAGCAGGAGACGGACGGCTGCGATTAAATCGGAAGATGGAGGGAAGCACTTGCGATTGACGATCGGAGGTCGAGATGCGATTGAGCGCTGACCGTCCGATCGGGGATCAGATCAACGGTTTAGATTTAATCAGAGGGAGAGAAGAGGGGTGGCGAGATGATGATGCGATTAGCGGAGGACCGTCGGATCGCGGGGAGAATGGACGGTCAGGATTAAATAGGAGCATCACAATCGGGAGGTGCACAATGGGTGTTGCGATTGCGATCGGGGGGAGTAATGCGATTGAGTGTTGACCGTCGATCTGACGGGAAGATCAATGGTGGAGAACACAATCGGAGGGGATCAGCGATTGGCGGAGGGCCGTCGGATCAGCATGAAAGTGGACGACGGAGATTTAATCGCTCAATCGCAATCGGGGGTCACAAAAAATGGTTTGCGATTGAGATCGGGCATGGGCTTGCGATTGAGTGCTAGCCGTCGATCTGGCGGGGAGATCAACGGTGGGGAAGACCATCGGAGGGGCAGTGCGATCAGCGTGGGACATTTGGATTGCGAAACATATGGATGGTCGAGATCAAATCGGAAGGTTTCAATCGGGGGGCAGACTTAACATGTTCCGATTGCGATGGGCAAGGGGCCTACGATTAGCGCTCAGTCGTTCGATCGAAGCAGATCAATGGTGCGGAATGGATCACGGGACTTAACGTAATAAAACAATCGCATCGGTCCTTTTCAATGTTACAAAGGATTTCGCCTCCCGCCGATGCTCCGATTGCGATAAGCGCCGGGGACTTAAGCACTTGGTCCCAGCGCGGGGGCATGTGGGGAAGTGGTTTGAAAGGGGCCTGCGGCAAGGGGCTAGGGCCTGTAACATGGTCGAAAAGTGGGTTTTTGGCCCGTTTTAATGTAATTTGAGGGCCGGGAAGGGTAACGATAGAGGAAGAAAGGGAAAAAAGGCCAACGAAGGTTGGGGAAATAATTTTAAGGGGATTTTGAGGGGATTTTTGGGGGAATTTGAGGAGTAAATGGGGAAATAGAAGGGGAGAAAAGGGGGGATAAAAAGAGGTTAAATGAGGGAAAAATAAAGGGGGAAGGAGGTCTTTGGGCATTTCTTCATCAGCAGAGAGGCTTTAAAAGGGGAAACAGCAGAGGGAAAACCATCAACGGATAAAGGGCACAAAGAGGCTTTAAGGAGGCTGTATTTTCAGGGGAAATGCATTCCTTGAAGACTCAACAACAATTTAACCCCCTATTTTCTTGTCAGCAATTTCATAGGGGGGCTAACAGATCCTACTCTGTAATAGGTGATCTAGTCATCACAAAGTCAGACACAACTCTTCTTGCCTTACCTATCCTTTCTCAGACTGTAGAAACCTCATTCCAACACCCACCTATACAACTTCGGGTGAGACTTTGACCTGTGCAAGTAGGTCACTACCGAAAGGGCCATTAGTATAGGGGTTTGTTAGCAAATCTTAACCTTTAAACATGGGCCAGGACCCCTCAAACCAACAATGAGACAGATAGGGCTCTTTAAAAAATGAAATTCACTCATAGAACATAGGTCAACACATTCATTTCATTACTAAAGGAAGTCACAACATAGATGTATGAATTCTAAGTAATAGCAATGAAATATACTGCTAGTGGTTTAAAGGCAATTCACTCATAAAATATAGAAAAACACAGTCATCTCATTACTAAAGGAAGTCAGAGCATAGAGTTATGAATTCTGAGTAATAAAAATGAAATCTACTGCAAGTAGTAGAAAATAAGATGTAGATCAATAAAGAAATAAAAACCCCATGAGAATCTTAGTTCTGTCAAGAAGAAAACCACTCTCTATTATTGAAAACAATCAATTACATAAAGCTACAGTTTTGCCAAAAAGTCTCCAACCCTTGAAGAATTCAACCTTCTTCCCTTTAATTTACTTGCTACATCACGAGATAATCTACCTCTTGGCTAGATTCATTGAATTTTTTTCCTAATGACACCTTGCATAACCATAAAACATCTATTTAATGAGAAAATGATAGCTATCCTACTTGATAGACCTTTTCCTAAGAGGACTCAAACTATTCATTATTGAAATAAAAACCTTGTCTCCTAAAAAAATTACATCTTTGGAAAATATAACTTCACATATTCGAATTGGGTGTGATGGGACTCATCACTACATAACCTATTAATTTACCTCCTCTAAAACTGGAAACAAACCCTGTTTTTTTAGGAAAAATAGTATTCATCTTCAACGAATGTTTTGGCTGGTATTTTTTCTTCATTTCAGGGTATTTAAGTGTTGAATAATTTTTTTCATGGTCCTTTAACACTTGGATAGTCTCCAGTTTTCCAAATATGCCCAAAAACCTTCCTAAAAAACTCCAACACAGTACGCTATGAAGGTAAGATAGTTTCGTAGTGTACTTTTGTAGCGCTGCCAAAATTCCTTTTTCAATCATCATTTTTTATTATTTCTTTACTCATGGTGTTCATTTTTCCTTGACACATATCCCAAAAAAATTTCACCTCTTCAAAGCTCCCAAAACTGGTTCAAAAATTAAAAAATAATGCTACAGTATTTTCATAGCATTTTGTTGTTTTTCAAGCCCAGGCACGCTACGAAACTACTGAAAACAGTCAAAATTCTAGAATTTTGTGTCGTTTGAAAAATATACCTTCTAAGTGAAAAAACCTTGAATATAAAATTACATTAGCCTTAAAAACCATAAACCAACTCATGTTATGATCCTTGAGGCATTTCTTCCTCATTTATAATTGGTTGAGCTATTGGCTCTTTAGGCACTGTCATTTTAAGGCCTTTTTTCTCTAAATCTTCATGAATTAGTTCAAGATGCTCTAGAGTTATTTTACCTAATATTTCAACATGCCATGAACCCTTTTGCATGTTATGGAACTCATCAAAATAATGAGTAAAAAATTCAATCTCATCTTTCATATTTAAAACCTCTTTGCATATTTTTCCTGTTTTTTCTAAAAACTAGGTCTTAGAACAAAGCTTATATCTTGAAATACATGATGTATTTTTAAAAAATGGAGGAGGTTTTTTTAAATATGAGTGTTATGAATAACAAACTCTGTTTGTGTTTTGAAAACCATCTCCAGCTGTCTATAACCTACATTTTAAAAACATGTGTAAAATAGGAAAACTTTGTTTTCTGAAAATAGGGCTGAAAGAAATCCCGTTATCTCCCAATCTATAGCACCTTTGAGAAAATGGAAAGAGGTTATTGTTATTTAATATGTGCAAAAATATAACCTCTATCATTTTCTTAAATAGATCTTTTTTTTCCCAGAAACTATCATTGAAGTTGACTGCTCAAAACCAGATAACAGAGAAATGCTTCATATTCACTACGAAACTTTCAGTAGTTTCATAGCATTTTCTACCTTTTTTACACTGAATTCACTATGAAAGTATGGTTTCTTGGATAAAATGATATTTTTGGATTTAAATTCTTTGGAAATCAAAACTAACAATAAATTATGACTGATGAGACATGATGTGACCTATATGGAGGTGATTTTGAGGTAAAATGAGGGTGGTCTTCAAACTTAGGATAGGTTAAATATGAAAAAATGAAATTTCCTATGCCAATTTGAAAAAGGTTTAAGGATTCCTTACCCTTTTGAGAAGTTAACCGTATGAACATGTCAAGTAATGACTCACAAAATTATGAGTGATAACAGTGTCTCCACTTGGAATGGTGTGCCCTTGCGGTACGCTAAAGAACCTGTAGTTCCAGTGCCATCCAACCTTCTTGCAAATAAAAAATTTGAAATTTATGAAAACTTCGTCAAGATCTTATGGCCTTCTCCTCGGGCTCAAGCTTGATGGTTGCTGCAGAAAAACCAACTTTGTACTTATTGAAAAGATGCTCAGTCAACTTTGAGTGTATTCACACACTCCTACCTACCCTACCAGCTGCAATCTCCATTTTTAATTCAAGCAACATGAAACTTCCAATGAAGCCAATAATTGATCTAATCTGAAATTTGAACCTCTTGATTGCATTTTAACCCAAAGTAAGCATGATACTAAAATTACCAAGGCAACATAAAATGTATCTGATCCTCATAATACATCTATAACTAGAAATCTGGACTGTAGAACTCTTCCATGTATTCAACTATAGGCTCGAAGAAGACATGATCTATATGATCATTCTCAAAAAATTATGTAGCTTTGGACAAATCATATATGCTTTGCTCAGCCACAAGATTTTAGTTGTGTGCTGTCAAACTGATTTTTAAACTGATTTTCAAAAATAGGGCATTCTTCCTCAATCTCAAAAGAGAAAGGTAGCAACACATTCTCTTTGTGTTCTGGCATTAAAATTTTTGAAAAGACTGATATTTACCATGAATACTATAAGATTGAATTTGATCTGCTAAAACTTCAATTTCCTTTTCAATGTTATTATAAACTTCATCCATAAATTGAATCTTATCTTATGACTTGCACTCAAATGACTTCAGATTAGAAGGCAAGGATAAAGAAAAAATTTCATCCACTTCCTCATTAGTCTGATCATTATTTGATGTAGGCTAATGCAAGGAATGACATGAAGAATAAAATTATTCCTTTATCTAAGGATTGTAACAATTATCTTCCAATATTTCTTCTTGTTGTTTGAAATGATTCTCATACTCCTGATGATCAAAGGACTAACAAGTCAGTTGTAACTTTTCATCAAATTCAGAGGATGTGACATGATTTTCATAAATAAAATCTTGTTGGGTTTCATTTTCATCCAAGAGAGAGGCTATCCTTTCTTCTTGGTGATGTAATGGGTTGTCATGAAGGGCCTCTAAAATTTCATTATCCACAAACTCATCATCTTCAAAACAATTCTCCAAATATTCAATAAAACTCACACAATGTTTACAACAGTCTTTGACCAACAACAAGGAGGGATGACACTCTTCATAAATTTCATAAAATGCAACATGGAAATCAACAAGAGAATTTAATGAGCCATTTGGCAAGCTTTCATACCATGACCATGCTTTTCCTTCTAAAGTGGCCATAAAAATCTTCTTGAGACAATCCTTAGGGATGTGAACCTTAAATTTGTGTACATGCATATGGAATATAACTAAATGAAGAGAAAAATTATATTTATTTTCATCTTTAAATATAGGAAGATCAGTTAACCATTTGACCTTTAGCATAGGATTTGGAAAACCAAGGATGTGTGACCGATTCATAGGAGAATACCTATCATTTATTCTTGCAATGGAAATAATCTTGAAACTTCATCAAGCTACTGATATTCAAGAAGTGGAGTCACCTTCCAATTGATTATTTGATGTGTGGAGTCGCCAGCGAAAAAATACAACCAATATGTGCCTAAGTTTTTGCTGCTCTCAAACCTTAGAACTAAAAGTTTGTCATTCTTCCCAGGGAAAATTTACACCTTTGGTCCCTGGCAACGATGCCAAAATGTTATCACCAAAATTGTACTTGATTGACTGCTGATCAAACAACTTCAATGTAACTGTTTCAAACCACTTCTAACTAAATCTTAGCCTCTTCAGTATGAGAGGTCTCTCTCACAGGTAATTTATGATATTGGTTAATGATAAAGATAGATGGCTAACTCTATGAATTATGTATTGGTTGTGTATGTTTGCAGGTTGAAAACATGAAGGCTTGCTACCACTGGGCTATGGAGTCAACAAATCAATAGGTTCAGTGACAAGGTTTCTTGACATGGAAGCTGAGGAAAATAGGGGTCTTTAACAATGGAAATTCACTCATATAACATAGGTCAACACATTCATTTCATTACTAAAGGAAGTCAGAGCATATATTTATGAATTCTGAGTAATAGCAATGAAATTTACTACTAGTGGTTCAAAGGAAATTCACTCATAAAATATAGAAAAACGCAGTCATCTCATTACTAAAGGAAGTTAGAGGATAGAGTTATAAATTCTGATTAATAGCAATGAAATATATTGCAAGTAGTAAAACGTAATATGTAGATCGATAAAGCATTAAAAGCCCCATGAAAATATCAGGTCTATGAAGAAGAAAACCACTTTGTCTTAGTGAAAAAAGTCAATTACATAAAGCTGCAATTTTGCCAAAAAGTCTCCAACCATTGAAAAATTTAACCTTCTGCCATTTAATAGACTTTTAACATCATGAGATGATCTGCCTCCTAGCTAGATTCAATGAGTTTTTTCCTAATGACACCTTGCAGGACCATAAAACATCTATTGAATGAGAAAATGACAACTATCCTACTTGACAGACCTTTTCCTAATAGGACTCAAACTGTTCATTATTACAATAAGAACCTTATCTCCTAAAAAAATTTGTAGAAATTTGAATAATTTGCTGAGTTAATCACCGAGATTATCCTGGTCACATACTATTTGAGCTTCATACAGAACACATAATCTCTTCTACGCATTAATCATCACATGCGGAAATAAAAACGACAAGCGGTTTTGAAAACATTCACATACGCACATAGAAATTCAACACATATAACACAGTATGTATACCGGGGAAAGCTTACAGCTGAAAACCCCCTGCTGTATGTATAGTATAATGAAGAAGAATCATGTAACAATCTCAGTACAATACTCCTCACAAGTACTCAGTACTTTCTCCAAACGTTACACACAAACTACCTCAGTTTTGAACAAGTCACGGGTTCAAAACTCCTCCACTGTTTGCCTGACTCTACTGCACAATCCAAGATGAGAGAATCGATGGAATGAATTTGAATTCCCTTGGCTTTAACTGCGCAATCCTCATTTTCAATCTCCTCCAATGATTGTGCAAATCTCATGCACAATATAGTCACAACTGATAGTAGACCCCACCCTTTCACCCACCTCTAACACTGGTCTCCACTGAACTTTCCATGCACTGTTGTTAACTGATGTGTTCTTTAGTTGAATAATGAGTTAATAATTAGTGAATTAATTAATAATTAATTCACACCAATCATCACTAGTGTATTTATCAGTTAGACTAAATAAAACTAGTTCAACTAAGTTAAACCGAACACAACTCCACCAACTGTCTCATCAACTCCACCAAACTCTGCCACATGAGTTCTAACTGAAGTCAACCATGAAATAACTCAACTAAACCTTAGGAAATTCGAATTTCCTTCTGTCAGCTGCATGTGCCACATCCAAGCATCAAACTGAAGTGCTCCAAGAGGATAAGATAATGTTTATAGTCTAAATATTATTAAGGGCTAATAATATTGGACTGTTCTATTCTTTTAGACAGGCAGTCTAAAAATAGACTTCGACCTATATGTCTAAAAATAGATATCCATCTATTTTTACCAACTTGACCAATCATCCAAGAATAGCATCCCGCAACTCCTAGACCATGCTCCATATGTCTAAAAATAGACATAGTCTAAAAATAGACTTTGCGCCAAAAATCACATGTGTGGTCCCCACCTAGTTTAGGTGATCACTTTCCAACTAGGATCAGGAAAGATGTTTCAGGAGGCCTCCTTCACTATTTCTTGTTTCCATTTTCAACACTCCCTCTCAACAAGAAAGGATTTTCTTTGCATGCGACATGCAACTCCATGCATTCGCCCTGCAACCTTCACAAGCGCCATGCAACTCCATGCATGTGACATGAAACTCCATGCATTTGCCATGCACCCTTTGCATGCGCCATGAAAACTCATGCATGCACCATGCAACTCCATGCATGCACCATGCACCCTTTGCATGTGCCATGCAAACACATGCATGCACCATTCAACTCCATGCATGTGCCATGCACCCTTTGCATGCAACATCTCTGAAACTGAATAGGCTCCAAAAAACTCAATCATTTTGATGCATCTATCATCAAAGTCTTCAAATTTTGCTGGTACCAACTGCACATGTCATCAGGAACCACTGCGCTATTGAACTCTTGCACCCATGCACTCTGCACTTGCTATCAACTCTGATCTGTGCTCTAATATCCGACACTGTCACTTTGATCTGCCTGCATCAATCCAACTGATCTGCTACTATTGTGCTGTGGGCACCTCGTAGCCAGGTTCAACTCATGAGATCCACACCATCTCATGAATCCTGCCCAGAAATATCCTCTTGGTATTATTCATGCATGTCGCCCCACCTCACACCTGGTGGTATAGCTGCATGCACTCCCTCTGCCCATCTAGCACGAAATTTATCAGCATGAGTGGTTTCTCCCACTCCATGATCCTCTTGTGGCTGCTCCACATCCTAAGGTTCACTCTTACTTGCATGCAGAACTTTCTCCCTCTCAAGCATCAGTTGCATGTCTTCCTTGCACTTCCCAACAATAGGAAGCTCCGTAGACATCCCATCTACTTCAAGTCTGTAGAGATTCTTTGCTCGAATCCCAACCTTCTTGACTTGTCCTGTTGCCTTGTGCCGAAGGAAAACTTTTCCTTCACTGAAGACAACTTCATACCCTTTATCCTCTAACATTGCAACTGAGATTAAATTCTTTGTTAGACCTGGTACATGCAATACATCTTGTAAAAGAATGAGTTTACCTGACTCCCTCTGAAAGGTTATGGTACCAATGCCGGTCGCATTGTATCGTCCATTGTCACCCAACTCAACATGCATCTGGAGACCTTTCTCCACCAAGTCACTGAAAAGATTTGCATCTCCCGTCATGTGAAAGGAAGCACCAATATCAAAATACCACCCTGATCCCAATGCACTAGACACCATGCATGTGATCAATGAGAAGTCCAGCTCAAATTGTGAGGAAAAATCCTCACCAGCTGCAGCTCCAGCAACCTGCTTTTTCTTCTTATTTTGTGGACAATTCGTGGCGTAATGTCCATGATCGTGACAGTGAAAACACTTCACTTTGGACATGTCACGCTTTTTACCATCCGCACCGGATTGAGAAGCTTCCTTCTTGCCCTTCCCCTTCCTTGCTTTGGCAGCGAAAACGCAATATTATTCATCAGATACCTTTGATGAGATCCATCTCTGGTATTCCGCCTTATCTCCTCTTGCACAAGATCCGACCAAAGTCGCTCCGATCCTGGCAATTTCTCCCAACCATTGACAGAATCCTCATAGGAATGCCAACTGTTCGGAAGACCAAGGAGAGCCAATCTCACCAAGTCCTCATCATCAAAACTAACTCCTACACTCCCAAGTTCATCCCTGCAGTGGACAAACTTTGTCAAGTATACCGAAATAGTGTCATTCTTCTCCATCTTTATTTTCCTAAGTTTATCCTTGAGCGCCAACTTCCTTTGGTCACTCTTTCTCTCGAACAATTTTTTCAAAGCTTTCCACATCAAGAATGGAGAAGATTTACCATGGAGGCTGGATACTATGTGATCCTTCACGCCCTCCAACAGAATCCTTCGACACCTTGCCATCTTCTTTTGCCAAGCCTCAACTTGAGCAGCATCAGTAGGCTTTGGGACTTCAGCATCTATGAAATCCTTCAGCCCGTTATCATCTAACACCACCTCCATCCTATCTCTCCATGCAATATAATTCGAGATACCTTCAAGAGCATACTCCAATCGTAATCCTTTATAAGACATTTTGACTTCAACACCAAGAAAACACTGCTGCAAAATTTGAATTCCAACAGCTTAAAACTCAACCGCTTCCGATCTAAACTTGAGAACAAATTATTTCTAGCACAGAGATCTACTGTAGGGGAATTTACTGGATATATAACCTTTCACAGAAATGATGGATCCAGAGGCTACCTGGCCTGTTACAGACTCTGTCTATCGAAATAATTGTAATCACTGTAATAGATCCCGATGATCAATTCTCTCACTCTGATACCATGTATAAATTTGAATAATTTGCTGAGTTATTCACCGAGATTATCCTAGTCACATAATATTTGAGCTTCATACATAACACATAATCTCTTCTACTCATTAATCATCACATGCGGAAATAAAAACAACAAGCGGTTTTGAAAACATTCACATGCGCACATAGAAATTCAACACATATAACATAGTATGTATACCGCGGAAAGCTTACAGCTGAAAACCCCCTACTATATGTATATTATAATGAAGAAGAATCATGTAACAATATCAGTACAATACTCCTCACAAGTACTCAGTACTTTCTCCAAACGTTACACACAAACTAGCTCAGTTTTGAACAAGTCACCAGTTCAAAACTCCTCCACTGTTTTCCTGCCTCTACTGCGCAATCCAAGATGAGAGAATGGATGGAATGAATTCGAATTCCCTTGGCTTTAACTGTGCAATCCTCATTGGCAATCTCCTCCAATGATTGTGCAAATCTCATGCACACTATAGTCACAACTGATAGTAGACCCCACCCTTTCAGCCACCTCTAACACTGGTCTCCATTGAACTATCCATGCATTGTTGTTAACTGATGTGTTCTTTAGTTGAATAATGAGTTAATAATTAGTGAATTAATTAATAATTAATTCACACCACTCATCACTAGTGTATTTATCAGTTAGAATAAATACAACTAGTTCAACTAAGTTAAACCGAGCACAACTCCACCAACTGTCTCATCAACTCCACCAAACTCTGCCACATGAGTTCTAACTGAAGTCAACCATGCAATAGCTCAACTAACCCTTAGGAAATTCCAATTTACTTCTGTCAGCTGCATGTGCCACATCCAAGCATCAAACTGAAGTGCTCCAAGGGGATAAGATAATGTTTATAGTCTAAATAATATTAAGGGCTAATAATATTTGACTGTTCTATTTTTTTAGACAGGCAGTCTAAAAATAGACTTCGACCTGTATGTCTAAAAATAGATGTCCATATATTTTTACCAACTTGACCAATCATCCAAGAATAGCATCCCGCAACTCCTAGACCATGCTCCATATGTCTAAAAATATACATAGGCTAAAAATAGACTTTGCGCCAAAAATCACATGTGTGGTCCCCACCTAGTTTAGGTGATCACTTTCCAACTAGGATCAGGAAAGATGTTTCAGGAGGCCTCCTTCACTATTTCTTGTTCCATTTTCAACAAAAATTAAATATTTGACATATATGACTTCAAATATTCGAATTAGTTGTGATGGGACTCATCATTACATGACCTCTTAATTTACCTCCTCTAAAACTGGAAACAAACCCTGTTTTTTAGGAAAATTGGTCTTCATCTTCAAAAAATGGCTTGGCTGGTGGTTTGTCTTCATTTAGTGGTATTTAAGTGTCGGATAAATTTTTTCATGGTCCTTTAACACTTTGATAGTCTCTAGCTGTCCAAATATGCCCCAAAACCTACTTAAAATATTCCAACATAGTACTCTGCAAAAGTAAGACTGTTTCGTAGCGTACTTTCGTAGCGCTGCAAAAATGCCTTTTCCATCATCCTTTTTTATTATTTCTTTGTTCATGGTGTTCATTATGCCTTGACACATCTCCCATAAAAAATTCACCTCTTGAAACCTCCCAAAACTGGTTCAAAATGAAAAAATAAAGCTACAGTAGTTTCGTAGTGTTTTGTTGTTTTTCAAGCCCAGGCAGGCTACGAAACTGCAGAGAACAATCAAAATTCCATAATTTTGTGTAGTTTGAAAAATATACCTTCTAAGTGCCAAAAAATTGATTCTAAAATTCCGTTAGCCTTAAAAACCATAAACCAACTCACCTTATGACCCTTGAGGCATTTCTTCATCCTTTATAATTGGTTGAGCTATTGGCCCTTCAAGCACTGTCATTTTAAGGTTTTTTTCCTATAACTCTTCATGAATTAGTTCAAGTTGCTCCTAGAGGTATTTTACCTTCTCTTTCGATGTTCCATGAAACCCTTTGCATGTTATGGACCTCATCAAACTAATGAGGAAAACAATAAATCTGACCTTTCATATTTAAAACGTCTTTGCAGATTTTTCCTTCTTTTTTTTTCTGAAAACTAGGCCTTAGAACATAGCTTATATCTCGAAATAAATTATGTATTTTTCAAACCTGTAGGATGGTTTTTTAAATTTTAATGTTATGAATAAAAAAATCTCTTGGTTTTTTGAAAACCATCTCCAGCTGGGCAAAACCTGCATTTGAAAAACATGTGTAAAATAGGAAAACTCTATTTTCCAAAAATAGGGCTGAAAGGAATCCCTGTATATCCGAATATGCAGAACCTATGAGAAAAGGGAAAGAGGTTATTGTTATTTAATATGTTTTTTAAAATAACCTCTCTCCGTTTTGTAAAATACATCTCTTTTTTCCCATAAACCGTCCTTGAAGTAGACCGCTCAAAACCAGAAAACATAGAAATGCTTCATATTCACTACGAAACTTTCAACAGTTTTGTAGCATTTTCTGCCTTTTTACACTGAATTCACTATGAAAGTAGGGATTCTAGGCTAAAATGACCTTTTTGGATTTAAATTCTTGGAAAATGAAAACTAACAACAAATTATGACTGATGAGACATGATGTGACCTATATGGAGGTGATTTTGGGATAAAATGAGGGTGGTCTTGAAACCTAGGATAGGTTAAATATGAAAAAATGAAATTTCCTATGCCAATTTGAAAAATATTTAAAGAGTCCTTACAATTTTAATGAGTGAACCATATGACCATTTCATGTAATGACCCACAAAATTATGAGTGATAACACAACCTTAAAAAAAAAAAATCTCACAGACTAAGAGGAGTTAGAGAATCAGTAAGGGATTTATGGAAAACAGAAAATATCATCTACAAGATGGTGAAAGAGTCATTTTAATATGATATATCGAATGTCAATAAAAATATTTTTCTTTATGATAGTCCAAATTGTAGTATAGAACTTAGGGTTTAGGATTCTTCATGCATTAAGTCATTGGGACTAGGATATTAAAAGTAGAGAAAGGTTTCATATATCTAAGCATAAGGGAGGGATTCTTAATTAGGGCTTCAAGTGTGACCTTCAGCAAAAATCCATGCCATCATTAGGGCTTCTTCATCAATGCTCATATTTACATCAATGACAATTTTGACCAACATTATCTAAATATCTTTATTGATAATTGTTTTCAAGCCTCTAATAAGTTTTACACCAACCATTTATCATTTTCTCAATGTTACACTTCCAACTGAGGTTGTGATGAATATTGATTCCAATATATTTGTATGAAGGTAGTTCCTTAGATTTTTTGTCATATAAAAAGGTATTTCAAATGATATTTATCGATTTAATCATCATAAATTTCATTTTTTCTGTGTTAACAATCATCCCCATACTAGAGGGGGAATATTTTAGGATTCTTAGTGATTTGTTGAGATAATAAGGACACATCTTCATAAGAATAATATGATATTCATAAATAATAAGAATGATGATTACTATAGTGATAATTGGGATAACACAACTTGCTTCTTCCAAATAATTTTCTAATCTGTAATTGTAATTCCAAAAAGGGTAGGGGACAAGATACAACCATACTTGATGCAGGAGCATTAGGGAAAGAGAAAATACTTTGTATTTTATTAAAAATTAGGGGTGTTACACAATAATTTGTCACCGTCCCTACCAATCCCCATCTCACACATTGGAGGGCCCATTCTGTGACCTGTGAGCAATGTCATGCCTTGAAACCACTATCATTGCACTCCTCTAAACATGAGCTTCAATTGCCTTGAAGACATCTCCTTGCAAAAAACCATAAAAACATCCCTTTTTACATTGGCTCGGGTAGCCAGTTCATCACTCGCACCAATGGGGAAAATCCTACAAATAGGCTGCGCTAACTGGTGCTCTGTCCCAGAGTCGCAGTCGTGCTAGCCAATTTAAGGAGTGTTTTTTAAATAAAATGGCGGAAGTTTTGTTTCAACAGACTCAAAAACTATTATCTATCTTGAGTTGGGAGGTTTGGCTCCGGGAGTTCCATGTAGGGGAAGTGGTTTTCCACCTCTCATGGAAGCTTCCTTGGATATAGGGCCAATCCCACGATTATAGGGATCCCAACTCCCCTTCCTCCATCTATAAAAGCTTGCCCATTTCCATTGCAAGCTAGTCTTGAAGTGCCCAAGTTTTGAATCTCCAAGTTCTCAAATTCCCAAGAGCCTTAATGCTGAAAGAGCCCTCATTCTTCCCTTAAGGCCAAACTCGAGCAAGGAGACTATCGTTGAGAGACTCTAATAGAGGCTTGTCCTATCCTTGGCAGGCTTTGTGAGACGTGTTCTACTAGAGACCCCTCCGAAGGAGACCTCAGCGTCAAAACATTGGTTGTACTCTCTTTCGATTGTTTAATAATGAATGACTACTGGTTATGGTTCCACTCTGTTTTTCACTTATGATAATGATGAGTTATATCCTTTCTTACTGATATATAGTTGTGTATTCTGGATTTTATGCTTGTATTTGTATTGTTTCTTGCATGTGAAGGTGTCCATTCACGGAGATCATGGGGATCGTGATCTGCCAAGGCTAAGGAACGGGAACACTGTTTCTTCTACGAATCATAGTGTTGGACTCCAGGTAGGCCTCCATCGTTGGTTTGTTTATTCACAATTAGGAACTTGCGCTGTAGCATTTGATGATTGTTGCTAGACCCATTCTGGGCTAGTAGGGATCGCCTCTGTCCGCAGAGGGGATTTACCTCTCCAACAATTTGGCGACTCCGCTGGGGATCGTCTAGTTTTGATTGTCTTGTTTTGATTGTTTTGTTGTTTTCCTTGCTTGGTTAGCCTCCTGGGCTGGGTTCTTTTGCTGTTTTTGCTTCTTGGTTTGCCTGGATATCATTGATCTGCTTCTGGAGTAATTTTTTTTATTTTTGGCTGAGAAACTCACCTGGCGCGCTTTTTAGCTCGATAGTCGTGCCAATTGGCACATGTTGCTTATGTATTACCCACGCCAATTGCTTTCTGGCACCAGTTATAACCTCACAGTCGCGCCACTCTTGTGAGGCATTAGGGTTCGCTCTGTTTTGAGCTCTCTGGGTCTGGTCAGTGTGTTTCTTTTTGGTTTTTCGGCTACCTGAGTGTGTTGGAGTCCTGTTTGACTAGGATTTTTCCTTCATCCTTTGGTTGTTTTCTTTTCTCCATCGATTTCATGTTTTAAGCCCTAGGGCATCTAGTGGCTTTCTGTGTCGAGCCCTCCTTAGGAGTTTTGGTGTTTTGTTAGTCCAGTCAATTCTTTGATTACTCCTCCGCATCCTCTTAGTGGTTGTTCATAGTTTTGTTGCGATTTTTGGGTGATTGTTCCTCTCTTCATTCAAATTTCATTTGGTCTTGCTTTGGGCCTAGATCACACGGTCCATTGGAGCCTTCAGGACTTTTTCTTGGTTTTGAGAGACTTTGGTCGATTTGAGATATGATTTTTTGTGCCATTGAGTGAAATTCGCTCGTTTTACTCTCTTAATATCATTTCTCGAATTGTTTTTCGTTTGTTTTCGGTTTGTTTAGTGCATCTAGCTATCAAACATTGAAAATTAAAAAAATCTCTTTTGCTTTTGGTTGATTAGTGCAAATTGAAATCTTTTCGATTTTACTAGTAATTAGTGAATTTGAAGGAAAAGTTTTTAGTTTCATTAGTTGCATTAGAGGTATCATTGATTTTCTTCTGATCACTTTGTTTGTGTAAAAGCTCTCAACTCTTTTGTAGCTAGCTTTCATCGGATGAAATGATGTACTGTGGCATGTAGTTTTGCATTTAGGAGATTTTTTGAGGCATCACATTCGTTAGGGCCTGAAAACTGAAACATAATTGAAGATCAACTTTAAAATCTACTCAATTTACACTAAGGCATCATTGATATCTAACGAAACACATTTAGAGGTCTAGGCTAGAAGACGTGTTCCTGCGTCTTAAAACCTAGCAGCTGTCGTTCGCCTCTTGGCTTTAGACAGCGCTAGTACGGACTTGTGCTCCTCGTACCATCGTGTATATAAAGGGAGACCCCACTAGGTTTCAATCCTTTATCCATAGGAAGCCGAGTCTGCCGCCCTATACCCGTGATACACCGAACACAACATTCGGGGAGATTGCCTGCATGTACGAAAAGTCCTTGGTTGATTTCTTTTTCATTATTGAAACCAAGGTGTATATTGCAATTCACGGTTATTTGGTACACCCTTTTACCTAGTATTCCTGAGCAGTCATTTGATCTTTTCTGACTCCCTAAATTTGAAAAGATCGCCAAGCGTTTTTCCTTTCACGCTTGTGTCAAATCTGAAAGAGATAGAGTCACCTTTT
Source organism: Pinus albicaulis (assembly GCA_034641835.2). NCBI lineage: Eukaryota > Viridiplantae > Streptophyta > Pinopsida > Pinales > Pinaceae > Pinus > Pinus albicaulis. The sequence continues at coordinate 17,939 of JAXQQM020087142.1, forward strand.
TGACCGTTTCTCGACTCTTAAAACATGAAACGGTGAAGTTTCTTATTTTTCAATGTGGCAAAAATTAATCACCCGCGATTACACGCCTTGTTAGACTTTGCTTGCTGACCATTTGATCGTGTGTCTTGACTCTTTTTCAGCCCGTGTGTGTGTTTGATCTTTTTCTCTTGTCGTTTCTTCCACATTGGCGGAACCCTCGGTTTCGTCTACTGGTAGTCCTTATATGGACGGTTCATCAAAGGTTTCACAATCCTCTGCTGAATCACATCAGCCCATTGTTTTCGAGTTTCATGACGGGGAACCGGTTCTTTCTGAGCAACCCTTTGGGGGACCAGTTGAGTTCGATTGGCCCTTTTGGACCCTGTGTCTGAATTGAGATTAGGAGCTGATTTCCTTTCTCTTACATCGGGTTCACCTTTTATAGCTGTTGTTTTTCCTCCTAGTCCTCGCCGTCTATTGCGAGATCTAGCCGCAGGCTCAAACATGAGTGATTCTGGTGAGGAAATCCCAACGTCTGGTGAAGACTATCAGCTCTTCCCACGAAGATTATTTTCGGGAGACAACTCTGAAACAACTGTCATGTCAATGTCCAGTCCCTCATTACCACTGGGGTACAGGTCTTTGGGTCAGATCATTTCCGTCGCAGCCTCTATGGGAGTGTCAGCTCCTTCTCCGAGGCCAGCTGCTCCTTCACCAGGGGTGTCCCCTCAGACACTCATTACTTCTGTACCTGTCCGACCCACTATCTGTGTGGCTGCTTCTGCACCCGTTGTCACGGCACCCTCCACCAGGGCTATGTCGTCTCCTGAAGACGTTTATTTAGCAACTACTATACTGGAGAAAATCTCTCCGGAGGAGTATCGGTTGTCCCTGCAATAGCGAAACCCCGAGGTTGGACCATCCTCCCAAGATCCCAACCGCTCTTACTTTTTGCACTATGCATAGGATGGTACGCCCATGTATTCTTTTCCAGGTCAGTATGATGAGCACGGGGAAATTTTACGTCTGCCCGCTCCTGAGGCTTACCTCCATGCTTAAGGTTTACCTTTTAACCAGGCTTATAACCCGTAAGGGCAACCTTTCCAAGGCCAACCTTCGGGCCAACCTGGCTATCCTTATGACCCACAGGGGTAGCCCATGCAAGGCTATCCTGCAGGCTAACAAGGGACGTTGTACAGTCTGCAAGGATAGTATTATAACCCTTCCGGTCAACCTGTTCAGCCTCAGCCGGGGTACCAACCGGGACCGGTCTATGGTCCTGGGGGGGAATCCAGCCTTCTCAACCTATGCAACCGCAGTATCCTGTTGTTTCTAATGTTGCATATCAGTCGGGACCATCCTATGGTTCTGCTCCAGGTCAAACCGGTTACCAGCAATCACCTGGCCCTATTCCTCCACAAGGCCAACTGGCCCATCCAGTACAACCTGGTGTTCCACCTCTAGGCCAACCGGTCCATCCGGTGCAACCTGGGGCTACTTTACAGCCAGGTCAACCTGCACAACCAACACCGCCTGTCTATTCGGGTCAACCTGTTCACTCAGATCAGCCCTCTCAGCCAGGTCAACCTGTTCATTCAGGACAGCCCGCTCATTCCATTAAGCCTGCCCAGCAGCCGATTTATTCAACGTCGCAGCCAAATGAACAGTTGCGCCCTAGTTATCAGGCTCCACAGGGTTTCACCTATTAGCAGCCGACTCATCCTCAGAGCAGTTATTATCCTCATGGTCAATCTCAACCGAATTATAATCAGCCCCGAGGCTCTCAGTATTATCCTCCTCCACCCAGTTTTACCTATACTAAGCAGCCAAATCCAAATGCTTCTTACACCGGGCCGACACATAATCAGGGTCCATACTCTGGTTATCAAGCCCCACACACTGGTTACCAGCAACCAAATGAGTCTGGTTATACGACCTACACCCCCTACGGTCAGAATCCTATGGGACAGAACCCATGGAGACAAGGATATTCACAACCATTGTGGAGTACAGGTACCGGTCCTCATCCTAGGCCTGGCATGCCGGTTAATCCGCCATTGCTGTTCCTAGCCACCTTGGAGTTGCCGGATGTTAGAAAACTGACCAATGATCCGATTTTGCATAATCCGTATTGGCCTTCGATTCCTACCAAGATACCATGTGACTGCCCCAAGTTTGAGGGTAAAGCTGGAGAGGACCCCCAAGCACATGTGATGACATATCACCTTTGGTGTTTGTCTAACTCTTGTGTCGATGATTCAATTCATCTGTGCCTCTTTCAGCGCACTTTGACTGGAGCTGCTGCTAAGTGGTACATAGAGTTATCCCGTGGCATCTTCCAAGATTTCAATTCCTTAGCCATGGCTTTTCTGACGCACTTTCAGTTACCGATTTGTTATGAATCTGGGACGCACCTCCTAACTTCTTTGAAGCAGGACAAGGCCACTCACATTTCCGATCACATTCACGAGTGGTGGCGCCGTCGTAGACTGATCAAATTTCATATACCTGATCAGATACTAACTCATTGGTTCACCACCTCCTTCGTGAATAAAATCGCTCAAGATATTGCGATGGGAGCATGTGTGATGGAAGAACAAGACATTGCGCGTGCCCAATATCTGGATCTTGTATATTCTCAGTCTGGCGCGCTTTATGATATCTTGCGTGATGCTCCACGGTCCGGAACCTCTAAGGCTCCACCTACCCCTCTAGTGGATGGTGTCATTGGTTTCGTATCTCAGAATTCGAAGAAATCTTCGAATGGGAAGCAGAAGTCTAATTCTTCCAACAATACTCCTGCCAATCCCGCCCCGTCTGATTCTAGCAAAACCGCGGAGGTGAATGTCGTTCAGGCCAATCCTATGGAGAAAAATTCCAAGGGGAAAAAGAAGGGCAAAGGCAAATCTAAATCCGATGCCCCAAAGCCAGAATCTAAATATCGCACTGAGGATGGCTCTCAATGTAAACCGAAGTACCCCTGCCTCATTTGTGAAGGAACCTATTATACCAAAGATTTTCCACGACGATCTGAGGTTAGTCAACTTCTCAAGGGCTGTAAAGGGACTCTGGCAGTTCTTAAAGAGCCATTCCCGTCTCAGCAGACCCAGATGGTTGAACAGCCATCACCATCTGCACCATTTGGGTCCCAAGTTTTTATGATGAATGGTGCTGCACCTATCTCTGTCGTTACACGTTCGAAGGATTACAACAAATAGCGGCAGGCACCCGGGAAGGCGGTTGCAGATGGACCACCTCCCCCACCTACCTCCGATTCGTTGGAAATCGAGAAGCTTACTCCTGAACCCGTTGTGAAGCCACCTTCTAAAGGTGTCTTACAAAGATCTTCTTATAATCTGAATGCCCATGCCGCTCAACACTACAACATTGTCGAGGATTTGGCACAGGCGCCTTCTGCTATGTCTGCGCTAGAAGTTCTTCAAAGTTGTCCTTCGCAATGGAAGGCTTTATTGTCTGCAATCAGAGGCATTGATCCCACTGATTCGAGTCTTCTCACCTTCAATTTAGAGAATTTCACTCCCCGACTTCCACATCAGATCGCTCTTGTTATTCAAGTCAGGATTAACAGTCTTAACATCCATAGGGCCGTCGTGGATGAAGGTGCCTCCACCTGTGTTATGTCGTCCACTTTCTCGAAGGCCATTAGCTCTCCAGCCCTTTCGTCATCTCCCAATTCCCTAGAGGCATTTGATGGTCGGGAATCCAAACCCCTGGGTGTTCTCGAGAGTTTAGCAATCACTTTACAGGGGAAGACTGTCAACGTGGAAGTAGAGGTGGTTGATGCCAGTCTCAACTACAATATACTTCTTGGCCGTAGCTGGACTCATGCCATGCTCTGCGTGTCGTCCATCGTCTTTCGACTTATTAAGTTCCCTCACGAGGGAAAAATCGTCACGATGGATTAGTTTTCCTTCTTCACCTCCACCTCTGAGAACAACGTTTCATACGTGGATCAGATTCCAAATCCCCCTAACAGTGTAGGACCCTGTCTCTTCAAAGACCCCATCCTCATGGGGATCTTTCCCTTACCACCACCGCACACCGCTCAAGTTAACATGATTTCTAGGTCTGATGACCCCTGGCTTATTCCTACGCCTGAGCAGGTGTTTGAGTTTGGAGAATCAATGCCCTTAATTCCAGTAGAGATTAGCTACTATGAAATTGTTGCCGCATCTGATCCTCCACCTCCTCAGCATGCTCCTTTGAGCATGGCTCTAGACGTCTACTCTCAATCCCCCTAGCTTGGTCAGGCCGATTCACCTGATCCTCTAAAAGAGACTTTTCCTTCCGATGAATCCATCATTGAAAATATGTCTCTTGGGGAGCTTCCTTGGGGCGATGGACATCATCGCTCCTCTTTTATGCCTAGCCTGGGGGAAATGATAGATTGTCTAGAGCGCTATGCATCTCAGGTTCCTACCCCGCCTCTTCAAAAGCCCATATTGAAACACGAGGTTTTTTCGGAAGGTAACCTGAGTAACATCACTCAAACCATTCCAATAAACATCTCCGTTAAACTGGGGATCGTTGAGAATATTCACGTGGGAGTGACTTGTTCTCCTGATGAGATTCAATTCTATACTGATATTTTTAAATAATTCAGAGATTTGTTCGCCTGGTCCTATGAGGAAATGCCGGGGATTGATCCCAGTATCGTAGTGCATGAGATTCCAACCTACCTTGGTGCGAAGCCCATGCGCCAATGCTTACGCCCCATGCATCCTCAGAAAGCCGCTGCAATTAAGACAGAAGTTGAAAAAATTCTGAACGCGGGCTTTATTTATCCCATCCCCCTCACAGAATGGGTTTCCAACATTGTCCCCGTCAATAAAAAGCAGGGTACTATTAGGGTCTGTGTCAATTATCGCGACATCAATCGCGCCTATCCAAAGGATAACTATCCCACTTCGTTCATAGACCAGATCATCGACGAATGTGCCGGAAGTGAAATTTATTCCTTAATGGACGGTTTCTCGGGGTATAATCAGATCAATATTTCACCTCAGGATCAACACAAGACTACTTTCATCTGTCCGTGGGGTACTTTCACGTATAAAAAACTCCCGTTCGGCTTGAATAATGCTGGAGCCACTTTCTAGTGTGTGATGTCTTACGCTTTCCATGACATTCACCATATCATTCAGCCTTATCTGGACGACTTTCCAGCTCATTCAGCTAGGCGAGAGGACCACCCTGAACACCTCCGCCAGATCTTCCTTCGTTGTAGGCGCTACAATATTAGGCTTAATCCTCATAAATGCGTCTTTTGCGTGGATTCTGGTTGTCTGTTGGGATTCATAGTCTCCAAATACGAAATTTTCCTTGACCCTTTAAAAGTCGAGGCTATCATCAACCTCCCATCACCCTCCTCACTATATCAGTTGCAGAGTTTGCAGGGAAAAGAAAACTTCCTTCAACGCTTTATCCCGAACTACACGAAGGTGGCTAAAGGATTCACACGCCTATTAAAGTAGAACGTTCCCTTCCATTGGGATGAAATTGCTCAACAATCCTTTGAGAAGCTGAAGACGTTACTTGTTAATGCTCCTTTGCTTCGTCCTCCTGATTATCGCCGCGATTTCACTTTGTATCTTGCTGCCGCGTTTAGCACCATTGCTATGGTTCTGGTGGAAGATGACGATGAAGGTAATAAACATTTTGTTTATTATCTGTCATGGAACCTCCTCGACATGGAAACACGCTATGCTCATGTCGAGAAGTTGGCTTTAGCCGCCGTACATGTTGTGCAGCGCTTTCACCATTACATCCTGCTGCGCATGGTTACCGTGGTTTCAGACTGTAACCCCATGACGTATATTCTCTCTCGACAATTACTGGGGGGCAAGTACTCCAAATGGATCGTTATCTTGCAGGAGTTTGACTTAGGGTTCACCACTGCTAAGTCAACTAAATCACTGGTTTTTGCGGATCTTATATGCTCTCTCCCTACAGACTCCGCTCCTTCACACTCTGAAGACCATATACCGGACGAAACTCTTTTCCTCATCAGTACTCGTGACCCTTGGTATGGCGATATCATTGTGTATCTTCATACCTCCACATTTCGGTCTGAGTTGACTAAAGATGCCCGACGTCGAATTCGGCATCAGTCTCAACCCTACCATATCGTAGGAGATACCTTATACCGTGTTGAAGTAGATTCGGTGCTCCGCCGGTGCCTTACCTTGGAAGAGGCTGAAAAGGCCCTCAATGACTGCCACAGTGGCACCTGTGGTGGACATATGTCCGGATATGCTACGTCTCAAAAGATTTTGCGAGAAGGGTACTTCTGGCCGTCAATATTCAAAAACTGTATTACGGCAGTCCGAAAATGTCACGTGTGCCAGGTGTTTCAGTGCAAGATGCGTGCGCCACCTCTTCCTTTGCATCATGTTGTTACCGTTGGCCCTTTTGTGAAATGGGGCGTGGATTTTATGACGTGTAACCCTCATTCGGCCGAGGGGCATGCGTATATAATCGTAGCTGTCGACTACTTCACCAGGTGGGCCGAAGCGATGCCTACACTTGCGGATGACGGTAAAACAGCTGCTCAATTCATCTTCAACCACATCATCACACGTTTCGGGGTTCCTCAGGCCATCGTTACCGACCATGGTACTCATTTCCAAGATTATATGATGGCCGAGCTGACATTGAGGTTGGGCTTACGCCACGATAGCTCAATGCCATATTACCCTCAGGAAAATAGCTAGGTTGAAGTAGTGAGCAAGGTTTTGGTCACCATGCTTCAACGAACAGTTGGAATTCATAAATCAAATTGGCACCTCCAACTGTTCTCAGCTCTTTGGGCTTACCGAACGTCTACTAAGAGTCCAACTGGATTTACACCATTTCAACTAGTGTATGGTGTGAAAGCCACTCTTCTGGTTGAATGCGAGATTCCTTCTTTGAAATTAGCTGTAGAACTTCTACTCGACACTTATACTAAAGAAGAGCGTCTCCCGTATCTGGAACGGTTAGATGAAACCCGCCGCTTAGCTGCCTCAGTGATTGAGGCACAAAAAAAGCGGGTCAAAACCCATTTCGATCAATCTGTTTCACCACGTTCCTTCGTTGAAGGGGACCTTTTCCTCCTGTATGATCAAGCACACGATAAGATTGGGGCGGGGAAGTTCCAACCCATGTGGCATGGGCCCTATATAGTTAAACGAGTATTAAAGAATGGGGCCTATGAGCTTATAGATTATGAAGGAATTCTGCTGGCACAGCCCAGAAATGGGCTGTACCTGAAAAAATACTACGCTTAAAGTCATTTTTGTGTGGTGTGTGTACATAGGTGTGTTTATTCATTTGTGTGCATGTGTGGTGTGGTGTGCAATGTAAATGTCTTTCTGCTGATCGGGTCTTCCTGATTGTGCAGATGTCCATCAATTCGTTTGTTGGGTTCGCGGATGGTGCCTCCCGTAGTACCAGGAATCTGTCTTCGGCAGCCTGGGTAATCTATGATCCTGCTGGTGAGTTGGTGAACCTGTAAGGTGTGTGTCTAGGACATGCTACAAATAATGTCGTGGAATATAGTGTTGTGTTAGAATTATTAACTGAGGCTGTAAACCTTGGTATCCATGAATTGCTTGTATATATAGACTCACAACTCGTAGTATCACAACTCAATGGTCACTATTCAGTAAGAAATCCACACATTTTACGTCTGTATCTACGTGTTCGTTTACTGGAGAGAATTTTGACTATATTACATATCAACATATACCCCGGCACATGAATACACTTACACAGAGGCAGTAGCTAATATGGTTTTAGATAGACATTTGAACAATTTATAAGAACATCATCACATGTGAAAGGAAGATCCATCTAGAAATAGATATGTATATAGATAGATATCGAATTGTTTACATAGCACGTGTCACATAAAGATCAAAAAATATACATGTTCGTCTTACTACATCTGGAGATGACACGTCTCTCAAAAATATGCATGAAATAAAACCCTAGGAGGCTAGTCTGCGTGGTGCTCATGATAACAAGTCACCGCATGCACTAGGCGTCTCAGTAGACGGTGGAGGCGACTAGGCACTCCCACCGTATGTCTCTGATATGCTAATGGTACATCCGCCAGCCGGGCGTAGTCCGGAATCCCTCGGGCAATCCCCTCAAGGTTCTGAACCAACTCTCCTCCTTCCGCACCCTCCTCATGAGGATCGACTGCAAGCTGAGTTCTCTGTGCGATAGGAGACATCTCGGCTGGTCTCTCTGGGCCAACATCTGCATACGCATGTAACTACTGTCAGAACGAACATGTATTAACAAAAAAATCATAAAACATAAAAAATAAAAACATATCATACCCAACTCTTCGTCCCAATCCTCTCCCTCCGGCAGTGGGAGATCTGGGTCTCCAGTAAAGTCTGTCCTGGCATAAGGCCAGTCCTCAACTACAACGAACTAGCGCCACAACCACCCAAAAAACTCTGGCCTCTAGGACATCTGTTGGCCTCCCCCTACTCTGGGCATTAGTGCTGCCCAGTGAGCCATTCTTGGCTCTCGTGGTATCAGCTCTGCTACAACGGCCCCTTGGCCCTCGAAGATTGGTAATCGTTCCAGAATGAACGATACCAGGATGGACCCATAGCCGAACTGCTTCATCTTGGCTTGTTTGCATCTCGTTAGCTGTCTCTTGATGTTGGTCGTTATTGTTGTGGCCTAGTCAAATAGCATGGGACTCATGCACTCTGAAGCCAGTAAGAGTTTGGCTTTCGTCGCTTCGTGCAGTGCCTGCGATCCCGCAGCCCGCGTGATGGTATGTAGCACTACTCATAGTGCCAGATAGGGGATAGTGTGGATATCCACCTTTTTACTCCCTGATCCCATTTGTGCCCGTGGGCACACTCGTACCATCACTTCCTCCATTTTCTCACCAGACGGTCTGCTCCCTGTCAGAATGGGTACCGGACCTCTGCACGATAGTCTGGTTATGAAGTACACAACAGAAACGTCCAGTTCCAACACCCAGTCTCGTAGCTTGAATACTTGTTCTTGTTCATTCCAAATGCTCACCAGGTACTGAAGTAGCTCGGGTTGAGCTCGCAAACAAGGTGTCAGGAAGAATTTCTTGAGCCCACAGTTTCTGAGGGCATTCATGCAGGCCTCATTTTCCATGGCCATTTCGTCCTCTTCCCCATGTTCTCTTTCGTTCCACTCAATCACCATTTTTCTTGGTTTCCTGCATCAACATGGTCATAAAAATTTAATTAGATCTTTGTTGAGCTTCAAAATTCATTCAAATTGATTAAAATGTTGAATTTTTAAATGGAAAATTGGGTTCGGCCGCTGGCGCGGCTGTTTTAGGAACAGTCGCGCTAGTTGGCGCGACCCTTTTACATATAAAAGCCCATTGGCGCGGGTCTATGCCCAATATCCGCGCCAATGAGAGGAGCCCTAAAAATTCAAAAAATTGCCACAGAAGTCTATTACATGATGGAAAACTATTTAAAAATGGATTGAAATGAAGTATGAGGAAGCACCTTTTACCTAGAACTGACGAAACTCTGAATGGTAGCCCAGATCGGTCGTAATCGCCACCAGAAGTTTGCACGGTAAATGGACCAATGCTGCTCTTCACTCAGGTAAAAAGTAAAAGTAATTTTATTTTTACCATTTAGACTTATTTATAAATTTTTGAGCTCTATTTAGGTTTAAAAAGTCATTTTTTCATTAATATTTTGTATGTTTTGTCGAAAATGGATTTTACACTTGCCTTTCTGTGCAGCAACAGGTTTTTATGCAACGTAAACGGCGAAACGAGTTGTATTTTATACTTTTTCGGACTCGGTAAAAACACGAAAAAGTCACTTTGGAGTCATCTTTCAGCTCTTTTCTGACTCTCGAAACATGAAAAGATTGTCACCATTGCTTAGATCTCATTAAAGTGGTCATAAATTCCCAATGACATCTGAACAATTAATTCAATTAAAGATAATGCTATCATCTTTTTCTGAGTCAGGGGATGGATTATTTACAAAAAGGAATACCCTAGCCTATCACGACTAGGAGGTTTTCTCGGATATTTTTTTCTACCTTTTCGGACTGGAACTATTTACGAAATGGACCTTTCAGTTTACTTTCTCTCGTATTTTCAAACTCTCTAAACATGAAAGACGCCGAGTTCCTCATTTTGTCGACTCGTTAAAACCTCGATGACATCGGGATTCGCCAAAATGACGCTCCAGTTCTCCCAGGGCTCGTTAAATGTACTAGATGGATTCCCGCGTTAGCCACCTATAATATTTTGTTATACCAAAAGGTGGCTAAGATCTTTTTGAGCCTCCAAGGAACAAATTTTATCACTAAAAATCGTTGGCTCTTGAAGTCTCTTTAAGGCCTCATGCCTCTGTCCTAAATCCTCATTTTTTGTCCCATTTTTTATACTCATGAATTTCCGCTGACTCCAACTGAAAGACTGCTGAAAGATCGCCATTTCTCCTCTTCTCAAAACCCTTCATCTGCTCCCCTTTTTCTCCATCAAAACTACCTTGTTTTCATAAGTCCTCTTCTTTCCATTTATGAAAATTTCCCCTTTCATAGTTAAAAACTCACTTTTTAACTATTTTGGAACCCCCAAATCCATTAAAATCCTTGAAAATTTCTCATAAAAAATCAAATTTTTATTGCTATGGACCTAAGCCCCTTGGGCTAAGTCCTAAACCACTTCCCCCCACATGCCCATGTGTTAAAACCAAACGCCAAAGCTTTTCGGCGCTAATCGCATCGCAAATATCCAAGGGTGCATAACTTTGAACCATTACAAAGCTCCGATTGCGATTAGCCTTTCATATAAAACCCCCCGATCAATATTTTCCTTTGTAAACCCAAAAACCCACTTTCCGAAAGTTTTAAGTTAAAAACTTAAAACCATGTGATAAATATAAATGTGTTGATTGAAAAGAACTGATCGCGCAATCGCAATCGGAAACAACACAAATGGGTTGATCGGAAAGACCAGGCGCAATGGCCCGATTGCGATTGGCCCTTGTCTCTATACTCCCAGGCATATTACATTCCATATATCCGAAGGCCCCGCAGTCGGGCGCCTGTCCGCTTTATATATATATTCTTCCGCCCGATCCATAAAAACCTTTGATTATTCCAAAAGTTTGGGTTTCATAAAAATATACAAGGGTTTCTCCCCCGATCCATTCTCCACCGTTGATCTCGTTCTTAGATCGACGACCTGCGCTGAATTGCAAAGTTTCCTCCGATCGCAATCGCAGACCTTCCCGTCTCACTCCCGATTGCGATCCGCCGATTCCATCATAGCCGTCCATCTGTTTCGTGATCCGACGGCCATCGCACACCCTTGCGATCCCTCTGATTCATTCCCTGTCGTCGATCTGGTCCTCAGATCAACGGCCAGCGCTCAATCGCAAAGGGCTCAATTGCAAAGTTTCAATCGCATATTGTTGTGTGACCTCCCCGATTGCGATCCTCCGATGAAATTTGGGCCGTCCATTTCTCGCCTATCCAACGGTCCTTATTCCCTTCGATCGCAAGTCTTACCGCCATTTCAAAACCCTCCGATTCACTTTCCGCCGTTGATCTGATCTGCGGATCAACGGCCAGCGCTTAATCGCATCGCTGCGTTTCAATCGCATGCACTTACCTGCCACCCCCGATTGAGATCCTCCGATTAGATTTGGAACGTCCACGTGTCCAGATCGGACGGTCCAAAACCACCCCACCTTATCTCTTCTCCCCGCTCTCCTTTCCCTGTTCTGCGTCGATCTCCACCATTAGATATTTTTATCCGACGGCTACGCTCCTCCCCCGCCATCTGAAGCAGTTTAAACCTATTTCCGCAGGATTTCTTAACTATTTTTGTGTTTTGCAGGTGTTTTAATGATTTTCCATTATAGAATGAAGGAGAGCCGAGGGTTGGGAAAGACGTTTCCTGTGCCTTTGGGCTTTCTAAAAAGAACCATTCACGGGCTCTGTATCAAATAATTTATCGATGTTTCATGAGCATTGATAACCTAAAGAGCCCTGCGCGGCCCTGCACATTGACAAGACACTGTTTTAATTCAAACACAGTTAAAGAGTATCAATTTTGAAGACAGAGCACAGCAGATGAATATTGAAGACAGTTTTTATGGGGATTACGGCTAAGACAGTTATCAAAAGCCTAATCCCCAATCTAAAACACAGTTTAAAGGAAAACCTAAAGTGTT
>JAXQQM020074067.1:0-127643 GCA_034641835.2 Pinus albicaulis
ATCGATAAACCACCCAATGATCCAGGTGGATATTGGTGGTCACCTTCTATTCCACTTGGGGCTCCACCATTGTCTCTTCGATTTTTCGGTTGACACGATTTACTATTTTTAAGCAGTTTCGAGTCCTAAACTTAGAATACATTTGAGGCCCCTAAACGACGTTTTTTGGGAAAATGGAGAGCAAAATGGGTCCATGGATTGATGTTGCTCGTTCCAAATTTGTAGTCCTCGGATAGATCTTTCTAACGAGGTATGGTACACGTCAAACAGAGATCGTATGCTAAAGTTACGCCCCTGGGAAGTTGAAACACCAATTTACCCAAACGGGGCCCATAGTTTTGGCGCTTCATCTCCTAGGGTTAGGGTTTTGGCTGTTTAGGATTTCCCATTATTTCTAAATGATAAATAGGCCCTCGAGCCTCATTGTAACTCAGTTCAGAGGCCTGTAGCCGCCACATCTCTTCTCAGAGATAGCTACCAGCGCCCTAGCTAGTTTCATTTCCATTATGTCTGTAAGCAAATTTCAGTTCTTTGATATTAATGAAATGAAGTGTTATTTCCGCTGCATCTCTGTATTTATGTTTATATGTTTATTCTGTTGCGTTCCTGCATAAATCCGGATCAGTGGTATCAGAGCGGTCTGCTTTTTCTCGATCCTTCTTTTCATGTCCCCAACGAGGTCGAGGTATAAGGAGCTAGGGCTCGATCTGGTGGAACCTTTGCAAGATCAGCCTCGCAAACCTCGACGGATGCCCATGGGGGACGAAAAGAAAGATGAGGGAGCAGGAGATCCTATCAAAATATTGCTCGAGGAGGCCCTCGAAAGACAAAGGAATGTGATGATGGATAACTTTGCTCAGATCCTTCAACGGCTACCCACCGGCGGTGCATCTGCATCCAGCAGCCACTCTGGAGGCGTGACTCCTTTTAAGGTACAAGTAAATTTTGACATTCCCATATTTGAGGGTCAAATAGACGCAGATGCAGTAGATAGATGGTTGAATCTGTTAGAAGGATATTTCTCGGTTCATGACTTTTCAGACCGGGAGAAGATTATTTTTGCACTCCTCAAAGCTACCCCCCATGTTAAGGACTGGTGGGAAACCTATTGTGAGAACAAAGACCAGACAGAACCCTCTCTGTTCTCGGCCGTACCAACTTGGAATTCTTTCCGAGACGCCGTCAAGGAACAGTACTATCCTGTGGGGAGCTATGAGTACAAGTACATACAATGGACCACGCTGCGACAACAAAGGGATCAAGATGTGCATGAGCTGACGAATCTGTTCCATACCCTGCGCACAAAGTTGGGTATCAAAGATTCAGAGAAACATCTGGTGCTAAAGTATCGCAGCTGTCTGCACAAATACATTGAGGAGGAAATGGAGTTCCTTGACATCTCCTCGCTTGGTACGGCATACCGGTATGCTGCCAAGATTGAGCAGAAATTCAAGCAGAAGAAGCGAGACTTTGGATATGCGAATCAAAAGCAAGGGAAAGGTGCTTCCAAACCGCAGAACAAAGGACCGAGCCAAGGCATGGCAGCTAAAGACAACTCATCGAAGCCACAAGAAAAGAACAGCACCGCAAAGCCAAAGAAGGACACGGGAAAGTGGTGTGAGTTCCATAAGATCTCCACTCACAACACAAGTGAGTGTCGGGCCAAGCAGTCGCTAGTGGCCGAGATGAGGGCTTCTGAGTCAGATGCATGCTCTGACTCCGAATCAGAACCTGAAAAGGGGAATGAAAAAGGGAAACAAATTATTGATGCAGAGCCCAACGCCATTGTTTCCACTACAAAGATCGAGAAGGAGGAACCAGAAGATCCAGAGGAGGAGGAACGTCTCTTCCACTCCCAGATGTGGGTAAAGGGCTCCCCGGTACAGTTCATTGTCGACAATGGGAGCCAAAAGAACCTCATTTCAGCAGACGCCGTGAAGCGGTTGGGCTTGCCGACCACAGCTCACCCACATCCATACACCATCGAGTGGCTTCACCAAGGACGAGATCTCCGCGTCAGCCGGCAGTGTCGCCTTCCCTATAGCATCAAGCCCTTCACGGATGAGGTACTATGTGACGTTGCTCCTATTGATGTTTATGATGTATTATTAGGACAACCATACTTGTGGAAGCGTCATGCTGTGTATGAGTCTCGGCCTCGTGCTGTTATTGTTACTTTGGGAAATAAGTTGTACCGGATACCAGAGGTACCACTATTCCTCCTGCCCGCTATCTATGTAACTCCCATATATCACTAGTATAGCCCCTTATTATTGTTAGGGTAACCCCCTTATTGTTATTATTGTACCCTTGTAACCCATTTTGTTATTATTGTGCCCTTAAATTATTATTGTTAGGTCGGCTAGGATTACATTGTGGCCCACTAGGATTACATTATGGCCCCATGGACTCCTATATATAGAAAGGAGGTTTTATGAATTGTATCATCCAAGAATTGTTCATTTATGTAATGTATTGGAGGTTTCCCCCTCGAAGTGGCTCATTTCTAAGGCGTTGATATCTCTTTTATTCTCTTTTTGGAGCTGGTTACACAACATTTGGTATCAGAGCTTTGGATTCTAGGGTTTCGCTGCTCCAAACAGGTCATCGTGGAATTTTCGCTATAACTTTTTTTCTACGAAGTTTCAGAAGCTGAAATTTTTAGGGTGCGAAGCTGAAATCCTGAGGAAGATTGTCTAAAAATTTTAGAGCTTGGTTCGCAATATTTTCGGAGATATGATCTGTGGAAGTCAGGTATTTTTCAGGCTCCTAAACAGGTCATCGTGGAATTTGCGCTATAAATTATTTTCTACGAAGGTTCAGAATCTAAAATTCATATGGTACGAAGCTGAAATCCTGAGGAAATTCATAAAAACATTTCAGAGCTTGGTTCACAATATTTTTGGAGATATGATCTGTGGAAGGTAGTGCTTTTTCAGGCTCCTGAATTTCATCTTAAATAGGTGATCGTGGGAAAAGTTCAATAACTCTCTCTTTGGAGATTGGATTGGAGTTCCGTCAAAATTGGTTGCAATTACACGGCCTGTCGTTTCTTGGCTATCAATTTCAGAGACAAAGGACAAAACAGTGACACGTGGCAAGTCGTACAAGTTCGCTCTACTGAACCAATCCAGAATTAGGTCATTGTGGGAGATTGGACACAACTTTGTCTTGGAGAATCCAAATCAGGTCAGACCTGTGGCATTTGAAAGAAGCTTCAGAGGGCTACTACAAGAGTCAAGTCACCAAAGGAGGAGCGAGAGCAAAATTCTTTTGGTCGGAACCTCAACAGAAGGCGTTCAAAGAATTGAAAAATCGCCTATGTTCTGCCCCAGTGCTCACCTTACCAGACTTACAGCAGCCGTTTGAGATCGAAACAGATGCCTCTGACTATGCTATTGGGGCGGTTCTTACTCAACAGGGACATCCAGTGGCATATCACAATGAGACATTGTCTGAGACAGTTCGCAAGTATCCCACCTATGACAAAGAAATGTATTCCATTGTGCAAGCCTGTCGACAATGGAAGCATTACATTTTGGGGAAGGAAACAATCATCCACACGGACCACCGGCCCCTGCAGTTCATACAGACACAAGGGAAGTTGCAGAATGATCGCCATCAGAAGTGGTCCACATATCTGCAACAGTTTCATTTGAACATCAAGTACAAGAAGGGTAGCACCAATAATGTTGCAGACTGCCTCAGCCGACCACCGATCGTGGCGCTCACCGCCGTGCTCAACTCTTGTGGGCACGAGACTTCTGATTGGCCGCTTCTCTATGAGAGTGACCCAGAATTCGGCCACACTTACAAGGCACTCTTGGGGGGCACGCAAGTTCAAAATTTTCACCTCCAAGATGCACTTTTATGTCACCTGGGACACCTTTGTGTTCCTTCAAGCGAGCGTGCCAAGATGATATGGGAAGCACACTACAGTCGAGTCGCTGGGCATTTCGGGGTCGAGAAAACGGTAGCAATACTACAGAAGTATTTCTATTGGCCAAACCTTCGAAAGGATGTCGAGAAGCACATCAGATCCTGCACTGCTTGTGCCATTGCCAAACCGACCATCAAGAAGCAAGGCCTATATACTCCACTACCTACCCCTAGTCGGCCATGGGAATCCATCTCCATGGATTACATGTCGGGCCTGCCTTCTACTAAGAATGGAAATGACTGTGTTTTCGTGGTCGTTGACAGATTCTCGAAGATGGCCATCATGGCGGCCTGTAAGAAGAATATCACAGCAGAAGCCACTGCTAAACTCTTCTTTGAACGAGTGTGGGTGCACTTTGGGATCACACAGTCTATCATATCAGATCGAGATAGCAGGTTCCTCAGCACATTTTGGTCCAGCCTCTGGTCAATGTTGGACACAAAGCTCACCAAGTCCACAGCTTTCCATCCCCAAACAGATGGCCAGACAGAGGTAGTCAACAGAATGATTGTACACATTATGCGCATGTACAACTCAAAGCATCCACGCACATGGGACGAGAGCCTCCCCTATGTACAACACAGTTATAACCGGGCTCTCCACAGTTCAATTGGCCATAGCCCCTTTCAGGTGGGCTTGGGATTCCAGCCACTATGTCCCATTGACATAGCCATGCCGTTCGCAGCTGCTCAGGCCGATTCAGCTCATGTCCAGTCTGAAGTTGACAAAGCAAGTAGCTTCATCGAGCGCATTCAACACATCCGCCAACAGGTTCATGATATATTGGACAGAGCCAATGCGAAGTACAAGCAGCGCCATGATCAACACCGGGTGCCACACCACTTCCGGGTGGGCGACAAAGTATGGCTACATTTGCAGAAGGAGCGCCTCACTGGACCTCACCGCAAGCTTCGCCCGCTCCGATACGGGCCGTACACCATCACCAAGGCTGTAGGTAACGATGCCTTCGAGCTTAGTATTCCACCATTCCTTGGTCTGCACCCAGTCTTCAATGTGGATCGCCTTCGTCCTTACTTTCCACCTCTACTGGACACCTCGGACATTGCAGAACAACTCACACCAACAGAGTTAAACCCAGACTGCATGGAACAGGCCACCACGGATTGTATCATGGACATGCAAATCAAGAACACTCGTCAACAGCAGATCCAACTGTATCGGGTTGTCAAAGCTGGCCAACTCCTGCACCAAGGAAAGTGGTTCACCGGGGACCAAGTTCAGCAGAAATTTCCTCATCTCATGGAGGAACTTAACGCAATGGGGACCATTGCTTCCTAAGGGGGGAGGAATGATCCAGGTGGATATTGGTGGCCACACACCTATTCCACTTGGCCCCCCACCATTGTCTCTTTCAGTTTTTCAGTTTCGGCATAACTTACTATTTTTAGCAGTTTTTCGGGTCCTGAACTTCCGGAGCCGTTTTGAGGCCCTAAACGACGTTTTTTGGGTATGAAAGCGCCAGCGAATTTTCTGTTAAAATTCGTCCCGACAGCTGTAGTCCTCGGATAGAGCTTTATAATGATGTATCATATGCGTCAAACGGAGATAGTATGCCAAAGTTACGTCCCTGGGAAGTTGAAAACACCAATTTACCCAAATGGGGCCCATAGTTTTGGCCCTTCATCTCCTAGGGTTAGGTTTTGGGATGTTTAGGATTCTCCATTGTTTCTCAATAATAATGAACTCAATTTAGGAGACTAGGTTGAGCACAAACAGTTTTCCAGTTTCAACACAACTTATTATTTTTAGCACTTTTTTGGGTCCTGAACTTCCGGAGCCGTTTTGAGGCCCTAAACGACATTTTTTGGGCATCATTTGTCCAGAGAATATGATTTCATTCCAGAATCGATATTGGTGGCGACATTTGTATTCATCAGATAGATATTTCTAATGATGTGTCATGTGCGTGAAACATAGATAGTATGCCGAGGTTACGTCCCCGGGAAGTTGAAACACCAATTTACCCAAACGGGGCCCATAGTTTTGGCGCTTCATCTCCTAGGGTTAGGTTTTTGGATGTTTAGAGTTATCCATTCTTTCTCCATAATAAATAGGCCCTCGGGCCTCATTATAACATAGTTCAGAGGTCTATAGCTGCCACATATCTTCTCAGAGATTCGCTACCAACACCCTAGCTATTTTATTTCCATTATTTTTGTAAGAATATTTATGTTATTTGATATTAATGAAATGAAGCCTTATTTCTACTGCATCTCTATGGTTATGGTTATTTTTGTATTCTATTACATTCCTACATAAATACGAATCAGTGGATTAGTGGTATCCACCTGGATCATTCCTCCACCCTTAGGAAGCAATGGTCCCCATTGCGTTAAGTTCCTCCATGAGATGAGGAAACTTCTGCTAAACTTGGTCCCTGGTGAACCACTTTCCTTGGTGCATGATTTGGCCAGCTTTGACAACCTGATATAGTTGGAACTTGTGTTGGCGAGTGTTCTTTATTTGCATGTACATGATACTATCCTGTGGGGAGCTATGAGGACAAGTACATACAATGGACCACGCTGTGACAACAAAGGGATCAAGTTGTGCATGTGCTGACGAATCTATTCCATACCCTGCGCACAAAGTTGGGTATCAAAGATTCATAGAAACATCTGGTGCTAAAGTATTGTAGTTTTCTACACAGATAAATTCAGGAGGAAATGGAGTTCCTCGACATCTCCTCGCTTGGCATGGCATACTGGTATGCTGCCAATATTGAGAAGAAATTCAAACAGAAGAAACGAGACTTTGGATCTGTGAATCAAAAGCAAGGGAAAGGTGCTCCCAAACCACAAAACAAAGGATAGAGCCAAGGCATGGTGGCTCAAGACAAATTGTCAAAGCCACAAGCAAAGAACAACACCACAAAGCCAAAGAAGGACATGGGGAAGTGGTGTGAGTTCCATAAGAGCTCCACTCACAACACAAGTGAGTGTCAGGCCAAGCAGTCGTTGGTGGTCGAGATGAGGGCTTCTGAGTCAGATGCATGATCCAACTCTGAATCAGAACCTGACAAGGGGAATGATAAAGGGAAACACATTATTGATGTGGAGCCCAACGCCACTATTCCCACTATGAAGATCCATAAGGAGAAACCAGAAGATCTAGAGGAGGAGGAACGTCTCTTCCACTCCCAGATGTGGGTAAAGGGCTCCCTGGTACAGTTCATTGTCAATAATGGGAGCCAAAAGAACCTCATTTCAGCAGATGTCATGAAGCAGTTGGGCTTGCCGACCAAAGCTCACCCACATCCATACACCAACAACGAGATCTCCGTGTCAGCCAGCAGTGCCACCTTCCATATAGCATCAAGCCCTTCACGGATGAGGTATTATGTGACATTGCTCCTATTGATGTTTCTAATGTATTATTAGGACAACCATACTTGTGGAAGCGTCATGTTGTGTATGAGTCTTGGCCTTGCGCTGTTATTGTTACTTTGGGAAATAAGTTGTATAGGATACCAGAGGTACCACCTCCTGCCGATATCTCTTTGGTTATTGAAAAACAATGCAGTAAGCTCATTTCCCAAACCAGGAAATTTGTTTTCCTGATGATCTACCCCTAGGGCAAGAAGAAGACTATGGCCATGACCTCCATACAAGGCTCCTCTGCAAGAAAACAACAAATGGACAAGGTTGTGGAGGAGTACGGGGACATCTTCACCTCACCTACAGGGGTTCCTCTGCACTGTCAGCTCAAGCACCCGATTGATCTGACCCCAGGTGTGTTGGTACCCAATGGACCGATCTATCAACGCTCTATTCTATAGAACGATGAAATCAAGAGGCAGATGTAGAAAGGTCACATCCGACCAAGTTCATCGCCCTGTGGGAGCCCGATCATGTTGGTACAGAAGAAGGATGGGACGTGGAGACTCTGTATCGACTATCGGGTGCTGAACAAGATCATTTTCCGGAATAGGTACCCGATCCCACAAATTGATGACCTTCTGGACCAACTCAAAGGGGTGAAATAATTCAACAAGATCGACTTGAAGTCTGGGTATCACCAGGTACCAATCGAACCCTCCGATGTGTGGAATATTGCCTTAAAAGCAAAGGAAGGCCTTTTCGAATGGCTTGTCATGCCTTTCGGGTTGACGAATGCTCTCGCAACCTTCATGAGGTTGATGGACGAAATCTTGCGGCCATTCACCAACTCATTTGTAGTGGTGTACTTAGATGACATTATGATATTTAGCAAGACTTGGGAAGAGCACCTCCACCACATCCGACAAGTCCTCCAAACACTTCAGCAACATAAGTTGTGTTCCAATTTGGAGAAGTGCACTTTCGGCATGACCGAGGTTCAATATCTGGGATAAATTATTGATGAAAAGGGGGTGCATGTGGATCCAACCAACATCCAAGTCATTCGGGTTTGGCCAGCCCCAACGACTATAATAGAGCTTCACAGCTTTTTGTGTCTTGCTAATTTCTACTGTAGGTTCGTGTTGGGATTCTCTCATATCACTTGGCCCTTGAGTCAAGTCACCAAGGGAGGAGCAAGAGAAAAATTATTTTGGTCGGAATCTCAATAGAAGGCGTTCACAGAATTGAAAAATCGCCTCTGTTTTTCCCTAGTGCTCACATTACTATACTTGCAACAACCATTTGAGATCAAGACAGATGCCTCTGACTATGCTATTAGGGTAGTTCTTACTCAACAAGGAAATCCAGTGGCATATCACAGTGAGACATTGTCTGACATAGTTCGCAAGTATCCCACTTATGAAAAAGAAATGTATTCCATTGTGCAAGCTTTTTGACAATGGAAGCATTACATTTTGGGGAAGGAAACAATCATCCACACAGACCACCGGCCCCTGCAGTTCATACAGATGCAAGGGAAGTTGCAGAATGATCACCATCAAAAGTGGTCCACATATCTGCAACAGTTTCATTTGAACATCAAGTGCAAGAAGGGTAGCACCAATAATGTTGCAGACTTCCTCAATCGACCACCGATCGTGGCCCTCACCACCGTTCTCAACTCTTTTGGGCATGAGACTTATGATTGGCCGCTTCTCTATGAGAGTGACCTAGACTTTGGCCACACATACAAGGCACTCTTGGGGGGTACGCAAGTTCCGAATTTTCACCTCCAAGATGCACTTTTATGTCACCTGGGACACCCTTTGTGGTCCTTCAAGTGAGCGTGCCAAGATGATATGGGAAGCACACTACAGTCGATTCACTAGGTATTTTGGGGTTGAGAAAATAGTAGCAGTACTGCAGAAGTATTTCTATTGGCCGAACCTTCGAAAGGATTTCGGGAAGCACATCAGATCTTGCACTGCTTGTGCCATTGCCAAACCGACCATCAAGAAGCAAGGCCTATATACTCTGCTACCTACCCCTAGTCGACCTTGGGAATCCATCTCCACGGATTACATGTCGGGCCTGCCTTCTAATAAGCATGGAAATGACTATGTTTTCATGGTCATCAACAGATTCTCGAAGATGGCCATTATGGCGGCCTGCAGGAAGAATATCACAGTAGAAGCCACTGCTAAAGTCTTCTTTGAACGAGGGTGGGTGCACTTTGGGATCCCAAAATCTATCATATCAGATCAGGATAGCAAGACTCTTAGCACATTTTCGTCCAGCCTCTGGTCAATGCTAGACACCAAGCTCACCAAGTCCACAGCTTTCCATCCCCAAACAGATGGCCAAACAGAGGTCGTCAATAGAATGATTGTACACATTCTGCGCATGTACAATTCAAAGCATCCATGCACATGGGACAAGAGCCTCCCCTATGTACAACATAGTTATAACCGGGCTCTCCACAACTCAATCGGCC
This sequence comes from Pinus albicaulis, assembly GCA_034641835.2. NCBI lineage: Eukaryota > Viridiplantae > Streptophyta > Pinopsida > Pinales > Pinaceae > Pinus > Pinus albicaulis. The sequence continues at coordinate 9,776 of JAXQQM020074067.1, forward strand.
ACAACCCCTTTCAGGTGGGCTTGGGATTCCAGCCACTATGTCCCATTGACATAGCCATGCCATTTACGACTACTCAGGCTGATTCGGCTCATGTCCAGTCTGAAATTGACAAAGAAAATAGCTTCATCGAGCGCATTCAGCACATCTGCCAATAGGTTCATGACATACTGGATAGAGCCAATGCTAAGTACAAGCAACGCCATGATCAACATTGGGTGCCACACAAATTCCAAGTGGGCGACAAAGTGTGGCTACATTTGTAGAAGGAGTGCCTCACTGGACCCCATCGCAAGCTTTGCCCGCTCTGATACGGGTTGTACACCATCACCAAGGCTGTAGGGAACAATGCCTTCAAGCTCAGTATTCCACCATTCCTTGGTTTTCACCCAGTATTCAATGTGAACCATCTTCGTCCTTACTTCCCATCTCTACTGGACACCTCTGACATTGCAGAACAACTCACACCAACAGAGTTAAACCTAGACTACATGGAATAGGCCACCACAAATTGTATCATGGACATGAAAATGAAGAACACTCGCCAACACAAGATCCAACTGTATCGGGTTGTCAAAGCTAGCCAACTCCTGCACTAAGGAAAGTGGTTCACGAGGGACCAAGTTCAGTAGAAGTTTCCTCATATCATGGAGGAACTTAACAAAATGGGGACCATTTCTTCCTAAGGGGGGAGGAATGATCCAGGTGGATATTGGTGGTCACCCACCTATTCCACATGGGCCCCCACCATTGTCTCTTTTAGTTTTTCAGTTTCGGCACAACTTACTATTTTTAGCAGTTTTTCGGGTCCTGAACTTCTGGAGCCATTTTGAGGCCCTAAACGACGTTTTTTGGGCATCGTTTGTGCAGTGAATATGATTCCAATTTGAAATTGATATTCATGGCGAAATTTTTAGTCCTCAGATAGATATTTCTAATGATGTATCATGTGCGTCAAATAGAGATAGTATGCCGAAGTTACGTCCCTGGGAAATTGAAACACCAATTTACCCAAATGGGGCCCATAGTTTTGGTGCTTCATCTCCTAGGGTTAGATTTTTGGACGTTTAGAGTTCTCCATTGTTTCTCCATAATAAATAGGCCCTCGAGCCTCATTGTAACATAGTTCAGAGGTATGTAGTCACCACATCTCTTCTCAGAGATTCACTACCAGCATCTTAGCTATTTTATTTCCATTATGTTTGTAAGCATATTTCTGTTATTTGATATTAATGAAATGAAGTCTTATTTCCACTGCATCTCTATGGTTATGGTTATTTTTGTATTCTGTTGCGTTCCTACATAAATCCAGATCAGCTAGGGGTTTTAATGGCGTGGATGAGTTTGGGGATGACGTCTCTCACTAGGTTTGGTTGTACGTCCTGCACTTCTGATGACCATTGGAGGGATGCTACTTCCTTGTACCCCCAACAGTCTGATAGAGCTCAGCATTGAAAACCGCGGATGGGGAGGAAATACAAAGTTTGTTTGTGGGAAACTTGATGCTTCTTTTGTTCATTTTTCACTTGTTGCAGATGATGAAATAAGGGATGTTGCTGCTGGCACGGTTCTAATTCTTTTAGTTTTTTTTCTTGAACTAGATGCTGATGATGATTCTGCATTTGCACTAGGGCCTATTTTTGTTGGCGGAATGCACTGTTATTTGGTGGTTGAGCCTTGGTGGTTGAGTTGAGCCCTGGTAGATGAGAGCCTTTGTGGCTAAGTTTGGGGTGGTCTTTCCCTATTGAATCAACTAGTGTAGCTTTGTATGGGTGAAGGTAAATAAGTCTTGGAAGTCCGTATACATATTGAGATTTGTGACCTCAATATGAAGTCATTTTGTTAGAATTCGAGACTCTTAACCGATGTCAGGTAAAGTAGGAAGTTCCAAGACCAATATGCCAAAGTTAAAAATGGAGATGCCAAAGACTCAAAAGTACAGAGCCTGCAATGAGTGAACTATTCAAGTGAGAAAGAAGTGGTGTTATCCAACGTATGAATGGTGTGGTGTATTCTAGATGAGTGGCAAAGGATCCAAATGGGCGTGAAAGTTTGTTTGTGTTTGTAGAATAGACCCATGACCATAATAAAGTACGAGTCACATATTGTAATTTGAGAAAATCTACATGTCATATATTTTTTTGTAATGGTTAGTTGTGGTCCCTGAAATGTTTTATGTATCTTTTGTAAGACGACCCAGAGAGGCATGCATACCCCTTCGTTATGTGATCCCTCTACTAGAGAGTTTTTAACACCCTAGAAGAGTGTGTCATGCAAGATGGATACACTTGGGTGTACCTTATTGGTTATAGACTTCATGAGGTGAAATTTTATATTTAGGGGGAGTTCATCAAGAGGATGGTTGAACTATATATGTGAAGGACTTCCTAGCTTACTGGTGGTTGCAATAGTTAGGAACCCATGCATTCCGGTAGATGGTTGTTCCTTTATATGGACATCAACAATTGCATGAACAAGGTACAAGGTGTAATTACCAGATTGGACCAGATATAGATCTTTGCTGATTGAGATCAAGACAAGTAGACATTAAGGGGGCTACTTGGAAAATGTAATTCCTACTCGTGTCAGTTGTGATTCTTTATATGCAAAAGAGTCTGTTCCTATTCCATAAGAATTTGTTATATCTAACTGTTTCCTAGATTGGTGTGTGGTTGAGATATTATCTCAACTAAGTGATTATGTGTCCAAGATAATCTACCTATCTTGAGACAACACTACATCTATTTATACTACATGTATTTATATGTAACATTATTTGATGTGAATATAGTGAATAAGTTTGATGTGAATATAGAGAATAAGTGTGCATTGTCAAAATTTAACTACAACCATATCAAAGAAACCTTCATGCATGTTCAACCTTAATCACATGGCTCCAAATAGGCCAAAGTGTACTCTCATTTTGGATGATAATCATATCTCTAGGGTGAACCTTCATTTGGGATGATAAACATATCTCTAAACCCTTAAAACCTTTAAAATGAAACTACAATAATCCCATTTTATTCATATTAACTATCCACATCCACAATTATAGTGTGACAAGCATCTTTGGTAACTTATTGATTGTATCCCTATCACCCCAACTAAAATTTATAAGCATATTGTTAGAAGCTAATATTTATAAATTATTTTATTATATCTAGAATGCTTAGATGCTTTACAATTCAATATGAGAAAGAAGTTGTCACCGCATAATGTTGCATTAAAAAACTAGAAAAAGTATAATTTGGCTCCATCTTAACTAACACAAAATTAAATTAAATAATAAGTAAATAATTTAGTCATATATGCATGTTATTATATCTTAAAAAATTAAATCAACTAAAATCCAAGTTAAATTTGGATCTATCAAAATAAATTTTATTAATGTGTATATTTTTTTACCATAAAATAATTAATATATAACATATAATTAAATAATAATAAAATTACAAATTAAAAAAATTGTGGTTATTTTGATTAATTTATTATTTATCTTAAGTGCTAATTGATATTCATCTATTTTTAATACTTATTAGCATTTGTTTTTCATCATTCTTTGTTATATTTCTTGATGATGGGTGGAGCGTCTTTGGAGTGTCCACATAGTTCTTGATGATGGGTGGAGTGTCTTTGAAGTGTCCATTCTAAACGTCAAACAATTAAAATCCTATATACAATTTCTTCCGAAAATCTTCTACAAAAAAATGATCTCATCAAATTTAAATGATTATAAGCTAAACTAGATAGAAAACAATAAACATTTTATTTTAAAAATTGATTTTGCTTTAAAAAAGCATTATAAAAAACAAATTAATATAAAAAAATCATCGAATCTTAGTCTACATCATCCAAAATAAACCACAAAATTTGGTATCAACTCAATATTTGTTGAAAATATCTCATTATAAATGTCAATAACACATTTTTTGGACAATTTTTTATTTTATTTTTAAATATATCAATTTTTTTATATATAATTTAAATTTAATCATAATAAATTTATATATTTTTTTGTAAATCAAAGTTCTATTCATTTATCAAAATAAAAGTACATAGATAGAAAATTGCAAGTAGTCTCACCCCCACTGGGTTTGTTCACTAATGCTAGCACCATATGACATAGAAATAGAAAGAAAATTGAAAGAAAAGTCAAAATATTAACATGCCAAAAGCACCAAAAGACCATCAGAACCAGAAGAACACCTATAACCATGCTCAATCGTTGGAAGTGATGGAAGTTAGATTTTATGGTTCAGTCCTTGGAGGGGGAGGGGGACGATAGGTACATTGTACATGCTGCTCAAAGTGAGCCAACCACATTTCCAGCTTCTCCACCTTTTGAGATAACATATTTTGACCTCACCACACCACCACAATCCTTTCTTGAACATGGCATTGAAAGTAATGTAGTTGATTGAGTGCAACCATGACAACCTCGTGTTATTCCTTTATGGGGCGATCATAAAATTCCATGCGATAAAGAAGGGACTGAAGAATATCGTGAAAATGTTAGAGCTATTCTTCCTGCCAGTAGCTCCTACATGCTCTGATTAACGAGCCCGACCTCGCACCCTTGATCCAACCTCATGTACCACTATGCCTCTCATGCCTCTTGTTAGCCCCCTATGAATTTTTTGACAAGAAAACATGGGAATAAAATGTTTTTTGAGCCTTCAAGGAATTCATTTCCTCTGAAAACACATCATCCTTGAAGCCTCCTTGTGCCTTTTTCCCTTTGAAGAATCCTCACTGTTGTTTCGATGAGAAAAACCTCTCTGTTTGTGACGAAGAATGCCCAAAAGGCCTCTTTTCCCCTATTGTATCCCCACTTAACCTCTGTTTTATTTCCTTTTACTCCTCTCTAATCCCTCATTAACCCTCTAAATCATCTCCATTCCCCTTTAAACCTTGCAAACACCCCTTGTTTGGCGTAATAACCCCTTTTCCTCTCTACCGTTACCCCCTTTTGGCCTTAAAATGCATTGAAAATAAGCAAAAAAACCATATTTTACATAAAAGGCTTTAGCCCCTTTCGGCCAGCCCCCTTAACCACTTCCCCACATGACCTCGGTGCTAAGACCAAGTGCTAGCCCGTAAGGTGCTTATCGCATCGGAGGATTAGAGCGGAACTCTTTTTTCCTTTGTAAACAAAATCTCCGATGCGATATTGTAATGGTTCTGTTGGTCTCGAGAACGATCTCTGCCATCGATCTACACTGATCTGACAGTCCACGCTAATTCTACAATGTGCCCGTCTCTCCTCCCCATTCGCCCTTCTGATCATATTTGAACCGTCGATCTCCCCGCCTGATTTGACGGCTCGCACGTAATCGCACCATCGCAGGCCCAATCCCATCGCAATTGACCCCCGCCGATTGCCGATTCTCGATTCGATCTCTGCCATTGATCTCTCGGGATCCGAAAACCCAAATCTCATCGCCTCCACTCCCATTGCACCTGTCTTTCTCCCCGTCGATCTCATTCCAAATCCGACGGTTGGCGCTCAATCGCACCATCACTAATAAGAAATTCTTAAAGTTTCACCCTCTGTCTCTCCTGATTGCGATTTTCAAATTCGATCGTGACTGTCCGTTGATCCAGGATCGACGACCCACATCAGATTGCACATTTCATCCATATTGCTTCATCGCATCTCCTATTAACTTCATCATTTGACCTCCACTGTTGATCTCCTCCCAAGATACGACGGTCCAAAGTTAATCGCCCTCCACCCACCGGGTCCCTCCATCAAATCGCCCCACTTTCATTCCTTTTCCTCCATTTCTCTTTGTAATTCACCCAAACATTAGACTTTGGTGTTTTACACTTAAATCATTTTTCCTCCGTCTAACCTTCTACTCCGGTGATCCTGACCGTTGATAATTAGCTATCCATCTAATCCAACGGTCTACGACCTTCTCTACACCAGACCTCTAGCATATCATTTCCTTCCCATTCTGCCTATTTTTTATCAGTTCTCCACTATTCTGCCACCATTCCGAATGCCTCCACAACATTTCTTCCGCTACCCCCTATATTTTATAATTAGTTATTTTATTGTGCAGGGTTTTATAGAGTGGCAAATTCACTCTGATTGTGGTCACTGTGATTCAGAAACATAGAGAGGCCATTACAACAACGGTAAAGTGAATCAGTGGAAGAGGACTAAAGGGGTTTAAGCCTGTTATTGAATAATTAACGCTTAACCCCGCGTTCAAAGGAAGAAGGCACAGTTGGAAGACTAAGCACACTAACGAGTTACATCAGTGCATTCATATCAGTAGAGCACTGTTTCTCCAGAAAGACACCTTCCTTCATAAGTCTCCATGCATCCTCGAGCCCTTCAATATTATTTCACTGACAGAAGCTTCTTTAAGATTGTCAGAAAACAGTTATGGAGGTATGGAGAGGCCTGCAGACCCTTCGATCCAGGTCACTAATTCCAGAAGGCAGCGCAGAGTTCCAAACAACAAGAAGAAATTCAAGAACACATATGAGGTCAATATCGACCTGACAGAGATCTATGAACCAGACTACAGAGTACAATGCAAGGTTATTAAGAAGTATGGGCGTGAACGCTTCCGCCATTCTGTCTTAATGAATCAAATTAAATGAAACATCTACTCCTGCTATCACTCATGTTCCTATAAGAACCCCTATAATATTGATTGAAAGGGTTGTTGTTGTTAGTTGTAGGGATTCATTCAACTATTGGAATAGTTGTTGGGAGGAAGTGGCTGAGTAGTTTGTAATTTAGTAGGCTAGGAGGAGAAGTTTGGATTGTATCAGCCATTGAGCTCAGTGTATGTGACTGGTTTTTCATCAATTGAACAAGAAATTTCACAGGATCCTGGTCTATATTACGGGTGATGTTTCTATTATTTCATTGTCCATTTACATTATTCATGCTGTCCATCTATGCTTCGATAAGAATCAATAAATCAGGCTTAGGATATGCCCTGTTTGGTACCCTAATTCCCACTACTCTTCTTGTCTTTGATTTTTTATTCTAATAGTGAATCTAAGAGAAAATTCATGCAATCTAACCAGTGTAGTAGTTTTTATTCAGTGCTAGCTGATGTGTGAATTCGGGATTTGTTGCTTGGATGTTCTAGTTGGTGTCAAAGCAGGGAAGGTTAAAAGTCCTTATCCGATCTATAGACTCTAGCTCTGTGTTAAATATTATCTCTATTTTCCCTTAGAGCATGCTAAAGAAGGCCTGGAGTTAAATGACCTCTGGTCTAATCTTCAAGCTGCCCTTTGTGTCCTCATTGAAAGTTGCCTTTGAGTATGTCAAAGCAGGTCTGGATTTAAATGACATCTGACCTGATCTATAGATAGAAATTGGGTTTCTTTCTTTCTTTCACCTTCTTTCCTTAATTTCCCATTCCACCATCTATCTAAAATATCCCTTAGTGTAGATGACTTGCCCTATGAAAGCCTTGGCTAGTTGTTTGCAAGTAATCCCCTTTCATGACTCCATAGCCCAATGGATGGAACTTTCTTAACCTATTCTCTTTTGCTGAAACATCCTGCTGCTTTGTTCCTTTCCTCCCATTGCCTTCTCAGTTGATGATCTCTGACTCAACCCAACAACCAAATCATCTTAAAACCCTTGTGCTACATAACTAGCCTAACACCGCATTTTGAGCTTCAAAGATATATATCACTCTTTTTTTTTATGGAGATATCCCTCTTCGGATCCAGGAGGGCTAGATCCTAGGATCCCAAAGTGGTTTGATGTTGTCTTATCTTTTGGTATTTCCAAATCTTCCAAAACATAGGAACCCCAACATAATGGCGACTCCACTGGGGAGAAATTTGAGAGTCCATAATTGCTAACATTGGTCTGTGTCCCATGGTCGTCACCAACATAATGGCGACTCCACTGGGGATTAAAATACCAATCAACTTGATTTGGTAGTAAATCACTGTGGTGGACAGTAAAATCTTAAATCCTCCACCTGGTGACTCCACAGTTCCTAAATGATTAAAAGACTCCACTGGTGATCAGTAGGCTGCTGATTATCTTGGTTTTCACAAGACTCCACTGGGAGACCAGTCACATTACAACATCATCCTCACCAATGGAAGACTTTGAGCTAAGTCCCCTTGAAGAGTTTCGTTGTGGAATATCAGATATACTGGCTAAACTCAGAAGCAAGGACCTTCCAGAGGTTTTCCTTTCCAGCTCAATATTTAATAATCGACCCGAGCTGAAGAAAGTTTTTCTGGAAGTGCTAGTTGAAAGGTATGAAGTTGAGATTGAAATATTAAATTCACAAGAACATTCATACCAATTCAGGGACCTGAGAGCCTTTTTGGAAGGTCTCCCTCTCCCTAAGAAATAAGAGATTCCACTGCCTATTGAAATACAAGAAGAAGATGATCGCGCTTTCAAGATCCACACTGAAGATGCAGTGGAAGACGTAGTGATCAAAGTTGCCCAAGACGCAGATAGCCTACCAACCATGGAAGGCCTAAAAGAATAAAGCATACATCATATGTTCATTGATCCTGTGGCAGAGTACATGGAGGCCCTAATTAGCTCGAATTCTCCAGCATTGATCCTTCGCAGGGGCCGAATTCATCAGGAGTGGTCACCACTGATGGTGACCTCAATTTTGAAGAATCACATGCAGAGCACCCTGTTGTTGTCTCTGATGAGCAGTCAATGCTTCTATCCTTTTTTGTTACTGCTTGACTGGCTGCACTGGCATTATTGTATCACCTAAAAGCGTAAGAGATTTCCAAGTAGAGTAGAGTAGGTAGGAAATTTTAATAAAGCTCAGCCTTGAGCATTTAGTCAGTTGTTTTTAATTTCTGCAAAGTCTAGCAAGCTAGACAATCTAATCCTGGCTTGACTGTTTTTCAATTTCTATCTTAGAATGTAGAGAAGAAATCTGCTAGACAATTTAACCCTAGCAGATATAGTTTAGGTAGAGAAACTATGAGACCAAAAGTTTAATCTGGTCTCATGGAGTAATAAGGGTAGCAGTAGAATAGGTTTATTTTCCTGTTTGTAAAAAATTGATGATGTAAAGGGTCTGCAAGTCCAAATGCACCCAGAAGAAAAAGTGTTAGGACTATAGTATGGGTAGGTAGTTGTTTGGGAGCATGTTTACTGCTGATATAATGTATTCATGATTTGTGGCAGCTGATCCAAGAAAGAAAGGGATGTGTCAAGTACCAGGCATCTAGCCTACACCAAATATCATTCTCTGAATTCTTGACTGCTTCAAGAAGAAGCCATCCCCATGTGGAGCCACTGTTAGCCCCCTATGAATATTTTGACAAGCAAATAGGGGGCTAAAATTCTTTTTGAGCCTTCAAGGAATGCATTTCCTCTGAAAAAACATCATCCTTAAAGCCTCCTTGTGCCTTTTTCCCTTTGAAGAATCCTCACTGCTGTTTCCATGAGAAAAACCTCTCTGTTTGTGAAGAAGAATGCCCAAAAGGCCTCTTTTCCCCTATTGTATCCCCACTTAACCTCTGTTCTCTTTCCTTTTACTCCTCTCTAATCCCTCATTAACCCTCTAAATCATCTCCATTCCCCTTTAAACCTTGCAAACACCCCTTGTTTGGCGTAATAACCCCTTTTCCTCTCTACCATTACCCATTTTTGGCCTTAAAATGCATTGAAAATAGGCCAAAAAACCATATTTTACATAAAAGGCTTTAGCCCTTTTTGGCCAGCCCCCTTAACCACTTCCCCACATGACCCCAGCGCTAAGACCAAGTGCTAGCCCGTAAGGCACTTATCGCATCGGAGGATTAGAGCGAAACACTTTTTTCTTTTGTAAACAAAATCTCCGATGCGATAGTGTAATGGTTCTATTGGTCTCGAGAACGATCTCCGCCGTTGATCTACAACGATCCGACGGTCCACTCTAATTCTACAATGTGCCCATTTCTCCTCCCCATTCACCCCTTCGATCATATTTGAACCGTTGATCTCCCCGCCAGATTCGACGGCTAGCGCGTAATCGCACCATCGCAGGCCCAATCCCGTCGCAATTGACCCTTGCCGATTACCGATTCCCGATCCAATCTCTGCCGTTGATCTCTCAGGATCCGACGGCCCAGATCTCATTGCCTCCCCTCCCATTGCACATGTCTTTCTCCCCGTCGATTTAATCTTCGCTGTCGATCTCATTCCAGATCCGACGGCTGGTGCTCAATCGCACCATCGCTAATCGGAAATTCTTAAAGTGTCACCCTCTGTCTCTCCTGATTGCGATTTTCCCATTCGATCGTGACCGTCTGTTGTTCCAAGATCGATGGCCCGCATTGCATCATGCATTTCATCCATATTGCTTCATCGCAGCTCCTATTAACTTCATCATTTGACCTCCACCGTTGATCTCCTCCCGAGATATGACGGTCCAAAGTTAATCGCCCTCCGCCCGCCGGGTCCCACCATCAAATCGCCTTGCTTTCATTCCTTTTCCTCCATTTCTCTTTGTAATTCACCCGAACATTAGACTTTGGTGTCTTACACTTAAATCATTTTTCCTCCGTCTAACCTTCTGCTCCGGTGATCCTAACCGTCGATCATTAGCTATCCGTCTAATCCAACGGTCTGTGACCTTCTCTACACTAGACTTCCAGCATATCATTTCCTTCCCATTCTGCCTATTTTTTATCAGTTCTCCACTATTCTGCCACCATTCTGAAGGCCTCCACAACATTTCTTCTGCCACCCCCTGGATTTTATAATTATTTATTTTATTGTGCAGGGTTTTATAGAGTGGAAAATTCACTCTGATCGCGGTCACTGTGATTCAGAAACACAGAGAGGCCGTTACAGCAACAGCAAAGTGAATCAGTAGAAGAGGACTAAAGGGGTTTAAGCCTATTATTGAATAATTAACGCTTAACCCTGCGTTCAAAGGAAGAAGGCGCAGTTGGAAGACTAAGCACACTAACGAGTTACATCAATGCATTCATATCAGCAGAGCACTATTTCTCCAGAAGGACACCTTCCTTCAGAAGTCTCCATGCCTCCTCGAGCCCTTCAATATTATTTCAGTAACATAAGCTTCTTTAAGACTGTCAGACAACAGTTATGGAGGTATGGAGGGGCTTGCAGACCCTTCGATCCAGGTCACTAATTACAGAAGGTAGCGCAGAGTTCTAAACAGCTAGAAGAAATTCGAGAACACATCTGAGGTTAATATCAACCTGACAGAGATCTCTGAACTAGACTACAGAGTACAACACAAGGTTATTAAGAAGTATGGGCATGAACGCTTCCACCATTCTGTCTTAATGAATCAAATTAAACGAAACATCTACTCCCGCTATCACTCATGTTCCTATAAGAATGCCTGTAATATTCATTGAAAGGGATGTTGTTGTTAGTTGTAGGGATTCATTCGACTGTTGGAATAGTTTTTGGGAGGAAGTAGCTGAGTATTTTGTAATTTAGTAGGCTGGGAGGAGAAGTTTGGATTGTATCAGCCATTGAGCCCAGTGTATGTGACTGGTTTTGCATCAATTGAACAAGCAATTTCACAGGATCCTGGTCTATATTACGGGTGATTTTTCTCTTATTTCATTGTCCATTTACATTATTGATGTTGTCCATCTATGCTTTGATAAGAATCAGTAAATCAGGATTAGGATATGCCCCTGTTTGGTACCGTAATGCCCACTGCTCTTCTTGTCTTTGATGTTTTCTTCTAATAGTGAATCTAAGAGAAAATTCATGAAATTTAACCAGTGCAGTAGTTGTTATTCAGTGCTAGCTGATGTGTGAATTCAGGGTTTGTTGCTTGTATGTTCTAGTTGGTGTCAAAGCAGGGAAGGTTAAAAGTCCTTATCCGATCTATAGACTCTAGCTCTGTGTTAAATCTTATCTTTGTTTTCCCTTGGAGCATGCTAAAGCAGGCCTGGAGTTAAATAACCTCTGGTCTGATGTTCAAGCTGCCCTTTGTGTCCTCATTGAAATATTCCTTTGAGTATGTCAAAGCAAGTCTAGATTTAAATGACATCTGACCTGATCTATAGACAGAAATTGGGTTTCTTTCTTTCTTTCACCTTCTTTCCTTAATGTCCCATTCCACCATCTATCTAAAAGATCCCTTAGTATAGATGAATTTCCCTATGAAAAGCCTTGGCTAGTTGTTTGCAAGTAATCCCCTTTCATGACTCCATAGCCCAATGGATGGCACTTTCTTGACCTATCCTCTTTTGCTGAAACATCCTGCTGCTTTGTTCCTTTCCTCCCATTACCTTCTCAGTTGATGATCTCCGACTCAACCCAAAAACAAATCATTTTAAAACCCTTGTGCTACATAACTAGCCTAACACCTCATTTTGAGCTTCAAAGATATATATCATTATTTTTTTTTTATGGAGAGATCCCTCTCCAGATCCAGGAGGGCTAGATCCTAGGATCCCAAAGTGGTTTGATGTTGTCTTATCTTTTGGTATTGCCAAATCTGCCAAAACATAGGAACCCCAACACCTCCACCAATTGAACGATGACCGCGCCTTGATCTTGCACCACCTATGCCACCATAAGCTCCTAGCATTGCATAGACCATACCCCCAACAACTCGGTCACCTCGCTTGGAGTTCTCAACACTACAACCTTCTAGCTCCACCGTCACCTTCGTGATACTTCCTACCTAACTCGACGAAACTTCACTTTGTTTAGACTGGGAGCTGGAGTGATGCGACACAGATCTCATGTTGAGGGCCTAGGGAAATACCACAACAATGAACTGCTGAACCACCCAATCGGTCACGAATTGTAGTAGGGCTAAAGACAACCTTGACTTATCCACCAATCATCTAATCGATAGGGCAGACTACCACCTATCACGAAACCAGGGAGTTATAGGAAAACCCAAATATGACCAGACTAAGACCTTAACTACTCCACTGCTAGGGATAACACAAGGGGAAAAAGCCGCTAACAAGCGAACTTGACACCAGAGCGTGAGCCCACAAGAAACAAACCCGAGACAATTACTAGTCAAAACAATTTCTTCAGACTGCCCTTCCACCACCAAACCCAATTTTTACCCACCCAACAGTAAGGCTCAAGAGTCTGAGGAGATAGTGAAAATGAAGGAATACCCAAAAGAAACATGACAAACAAGAAACTTAGACACCTTCCAAAACACAATTGAGGCTTAAGAGGTAATTTAGCAAGCTGCGCAAGTGTATGCTGACCAGAGGCTCATTATTTAACTCAAAAATGAAAGTGGTCATAATTGATTGGAAACTAAATGACAGTGACTGACCCGTATCCAGGAATCCAATGCAACTCATTTCGTAGAAAACCGACTTTGGATGAAGAAGTTATAGCCTGTTGATCGCCGTTTAGAACATGCAAATTTTTAAAACAAATTGCAGAAAACTAACAGGTTGATGAAAAGTGTCACAACCAGATTCGCTAGTTTAGTTTGAAGGTGATATTTTTTTAAGGATTTGATCCTAAGGTTGAATTCAATTTTTTTTATATGTGGGAGGACAACCCAACCAGGGACTACCACGTTTCCCCTCAAGTGGGCCCCTCTCCAAGGTTAGGTTCAAGTTTAATTTTATGTGTTATGGTCAAATTTCAATTTTATGATATGGTGGTCGAAGTTGTATTTAACACCTTGGTCGAATTAAATTATACCATAGTTCAGGTTTGATATATATGGTGGGCACAATTTATGTTTATTACAAAGTTCATTTTCCAAAGTTTAGTTAATATTGGAGCACATATTAAATTATACCATGGTATTATAAAGTTTGCATGGTCAACATTACAAAGGTTATATGGGCACATATTACAACGGTTGGCAAAATATGTATAGAGGGGCGAGGTCAAGGCTTGACCCCACGACCTCCACCATACCACTCTCTGCCCTTTCCAACAGGCTATCACTATTGGGTCTTAACCTTATACATGCCCAAATCATATTTAAACTATAATGTGGACTCCGATGGCAGAAGGGGGCTAGCCCTCCTCCCATGGGACTGCACCATATGTCCCATTTCTTAAGCGCCAAAAATAATTGCGCTTAGCGCACCACTTATCCCCCTAATACACGGATTAAATTAATTAATCTCATAGTTTAAAATGACTACATATTTGGAGGCACCCCCATTTTCGGCGAACCTGCTAGTTTTGTCGAGCTATCTGGAGTCTTCTCCAAATTTGGAGGAGGAATCTAGGGAAAAATTTAATTGGCCATATCTTGAGCATTTTTCAACCAATTTTGGCTCAAGAAGAGTCATTCTTGGTAGATTGACATGCTATGAACACAATGGAATAGATTACAGAGGAATAGGAGATATTCTACAAGTGTTTTTGTCACTTTGAATAATTTTGAAGCCTAGGGACGCCACGAAGGAAGGCCATGACTAGATCAGTTGAAGGCCAAATTGAGTGAACAAATAGTCATTTATGATAGACTTCAACATTATGAACTCATTGGAGTATGTTTCAAGAGAATTTTATGCATGTGAAGAGAATTTTTTTCACTATTGATATAATACAGAGGCCCAAGCCATGGAAGCTGGACCAAGGAGATGTAGCCTAGGAGGGGTGAAATCCTTCATCAAAACTCTATTTTAATGAATCAATTATGATGGTTTGTTGTTTTTTATGTTGCTGTTGTTCAAAATTTTTAATTCATACTTTATGCTCTTGAATTCATGTTTGGTCTCAATCTAGTCTCCTAAACTGAGCTCATTTAATTGTCAACCAGGGTTGGTAAACTGTTGAAGTGAAGTGTACTGTATGTACCTAGGTGCTTGTTTCTTAATGCGTTGTGTGTAGTGTTTTGTGATGTTTTTGGTCTTTTGTGATGATTTATGATGTTTTTGGTCTTTTGGTGAGTTTATGTTTACAAGAAAGATGACTAGAAAACTGATGGAAGGAAGCTAATGATTAAAAACAGAGTGAAACCTAATTGGTTGATGACAAATGACTGATACAAATGAAATACTTAAAACAAAATCAAATCTAAACTATGACCAATCAGAAACAAAGCTTGATAATGAATTTTAAGCAAATGATTCAAAACACAAACTAAACTTGTCAAATTCTTTCATCAAAGGCATTTGAGAGAGAGCTTGAGACATGTTCAACTAAGTATGCAAATCTTCCTAACTAAACAGTTTAAACAACTAACTTATAATGATGCAACATTTTATCCTTGATTAGAGATTTGTTGAAGCATATTTGGAATAAAACATTTATACCATCATAAGATCTTCTACTCTAAAGCTAATTCCTAATTCTATTCTGCAATTTAATTGAATGTCACAAAACCTTACTCAAGAGTTATTGATTTCTTTTCAAAGTAGTCTTTTGAGGGAGGGTTCTATTTATGAAATGATAAGGAAATTGCAGAGGTACTTCAGGCCTTAAAATGATATTGTCTTCTGTTCATATGGTGATGAATCAATTATGGATTTTAGAACAAGAAGAGATTTGTGAATAATGAAGGTTGTTTTGTTAAATTTAACAACTGAAGTAATCTAGTATGCAGTGGCTGACAAATGAATATGGAGTGCAAATGCAATGAGTTGAGCTACAACCAAACCTAAAATGTCACTAGCCTAAAACAGTGTTAAACTACAAGTCATTATCAAACTTAAAACAGAACAACTGAGCATGAAGTAAGTGCAATTAAACTCCGGAGCATCCTAACTAAACTATCATGCATTATTCTATGGAATTATACAGTCTGTTTGTCCATCATTATTGATATGTTGGAAGAGTTCCTTCTTTTGGAAGAGTTTTTAGAAAAATCATGACTGTGTAATTGAGTGCAAATGCAAATGTAAAGACTGAAAGCAATGAAAAACTAAGATATCATAGCCATTTCTTACCCATCATTATGATATTTTTGACAAGCGTTTAAGAGCAAGAACAACTATGGTAGTTAGTGAAAACACACAACTAAAACGTTCAAGATCACAATCATGCTTAAGACAGTATAAATATTTCTTGGAAGAGTTTCTTCTTGTGGAAGAGTGCTTATCATAAGTATAACTGTGATGGTGAATAAAAGAGACTACAATTGAACCCTACAATACTATAGCCATTTCCCATTCATCATTATAATCTTTTGGAAGAGCTTCTTCTTTTGGAAGAGTTAGAATGAGTATAACTACAGTAGTTAATAAAAAAAACTACAAATTCAACTTCAGAAACGTAAAGGCAGCTAGAATACTTATCTAAATTACGCAAATAAATCCGTGCAAGAGGCAGGGGCCCTCTACCACCTGACGGAATCTAACTCCAAATCAAATCAACGCTTTCAAAACAACACTGTCTACTTCATTAGAGATGAAATAACTTGAACATAGCACTCTGCGTCTTCAGAAATGTAGCACCGAATCTAAGCAAAATCTAGAATAAAATCTAGCATAAAATCTAGCCTAGCTCTCGGTTTCCCAAGTGTTTATATAACAAATGTAAATAACAAGACTTGCAACAATTTTAGGAACACTGTCTTTCCTTATCGGAATCACATTAGGACTCTTGAAGTGGCTGCGTGAAAAGGGAAAAGACATCTGGACTGAGACAGTCCTAATAGAAGTCTTCCTTCCTAAATGTGTTCCCACGTTCCAAAACCATACCCAAAATTCGTTTCTTCCTCCATGATGAGCAACGAACCATGTAGACATGACGTGGATTATGCCCATATGCGGTTTTTCTTGAGAGGCCACCTGGAACATACTCAAACGTGAAGACAGCTGCAGAATCGCCGGTTAGCTACGGAATGTCTGCATTCTGCAGCTAGTTCCGGTCAAAATGATTTACAATGGCAAAAATCACAAAACTTAGCAAGTCAGTCATGTAAATCATTCTAGAAGTAATTTTAACTATATTCATTGATCAATTGGGTCTAGGATAGCAATGGAAAAAGGAAAATGAGGTAAAATGGAATGAAAGAAAGCACAATTTTGAGGCTCAACATACCCCCACTGCTGTCTCCTTGCATGTCCTCATGCAAATTATCCTATGAACTCAGAGGCTTCTGCAAGAACATCTAATCCTCTCCTTATCCTTTGTCTGGAAGCTAAAGATCTTCTGGGTTTTCTGATAACAAGTTTGAACCTTAAGTTGGTAAGTGCCCTGATTAGCTTTTTATTCCTCTTCTTCAACTTTTCATTGGTCTTTTCCACTTTGTCTATATGTAGGGATAAGGTTGAGTTCATATCGGTTTTGAGCTTGACTTGTTCCTTCAAAATTTCATTCTCATTTTTGATGTGTCTATTAAGTATCTCTAGCTCGTATCTATCCCTTCTTAATACATCTATTTCAGACAGTGGAGGACTAGGGGTTCTCTCCTTACTTTCTGAAGCTCTCCTTTCCAAAGTTTCCACATAGTCATAAATTTCTTGTTGAGCAGGGTCAATTTCAGGGGTTCCTTCATTAAAATCCTCTTCAACATCTTCTTCAATGGATTTTTCTTCATCTTCTATATTAATTACCCCTGTTTGTTTGATTAGTGTTTTCTTCAGTTTCCCCTTTAGTCTGTGGCTTCTTCTAGGCTGAGAAGATCCCTCTCCTTTCTCCATGGCAGATTTCTTGATTACCTTTTCTTCCTTAAGTTGTCTCTTGATTTGAGTCAACTTCTCTGAAATGATTTCCTCACTACTTTCTTGGACTGTTTTATCAGTTTCAACTTTTGAAGCCCTCCATTTCCTGCTTCTCTTTATAGGCTGTGGTTCAGGTGAGGGCTCTTTTGGCTCTTCAAAATGATTTCTTGTCGAGAAATTGTCCCATGTATCATTTGTTTTGGTTAAATGATGTTCAATCAAAATTTTAACCAAACCATGATGATATAAAGTTGTCTCTAAAAATTGAACCCTTCTTTGAACACAGGAAGCCATCTTTTTCAAGCTTTGAAGCAAGAAATAAGTTAGGTTTAAGTCTTCCCCTAGAAAATGCATTATCAGTCTAATGTGGTAGACATAAAATGTACCATATCTACCCTCACATGTAATAAATTTTTGCAGAAGAAGTAGTATGTTTCTCCATTTATTTTTCAATGTAGAACTTGGAATTCCTTTCTTAAATACAGTGACATCCATACCTGGTGATTTTAGAATTTGTTTCCAGGATTCATTGTGGAATTATTTGTTTTTGAACCATCTCTCTCCATTTCTGAGCAACCCTGTAGCTTCTGCAATGAAAACTTCAGTGACAGTAAATTTGACATCTCCCACTTCAACTTCGGTTCCTTGAAATGATCTTGCAAATTTTTTAGTGACTTCTTTGTGGAAGCCATTAAATTTCTCCAAAAATTGAAGCCATCCTATCTGTTGCAACATTTCTTTGCATTGAGGGTAGCCTTCTAAATATTTTGAACCCACCGGTTCAGTTCTTACAATGAAACCCATGATTGCTTCTTCAATGTTCAGATTAACACTCTTCTACCCACAGAAATAATAACTTTCACTTTCGAATTGAAATGGATTCAAGTTCTTAATGACAATGGCTTCAAACTTTGGAATGACATACCTCTGATTGACAGTGACAACAGCTTCAAAACTTCGGACTGATATGCCTCTGTTGACAATTGAACTTTGGACTGATATGCCTCTGTTTGATAGTGACAAATGGCTTCAAATTTCCCACACTACTATACCTCTGTCTCTCGGTGGAAAATAACTTCAAATTCCCATACTGCTATATCTCTGTCTCTTGGTAACAAATGGTTTCAAATTCTTCAATGCTATACCTCCGTCTCCTGGTGACAAATGACTTCAAATTCTTCTCTGCTATACCTCTGTGTTTATAATGATAATGCTCAATCTCTGCCCACGGAATCAAATGGCTTCAAATTTTCACGCTGCTATACCTCTGAGTTTACCCTTTTGCTCTGCTCTGCGTTTACAATGATAATGCTCAATGCTATACCTCTGCGTTTACAGTGATAATGGTTTTATATTCAAACTGATATCCTTTTGCTCTGCTCTCGGTGATAAGAATATCTCTGTCTACGGAATGAAATGCCGGCTACAGAATGGAGTGATGGCAGTGGTCACAGAATGAGGTAATGGAGTGAGGTGGAGGGAACGAATTAATGATTGAAGAGACGACGAAGATTTTTACAACGGCAAAGAGAATCATCATTGAATGATTTGGTTAAGAGACGTGAAGAATTCAAATACCTCGACCATTTTAACCGCTTAAATGATGTCGGATATGGAATTTGAAATGAGAGATTTTAATCCAAAGTCTGTGGAGGGTTTATTGGTCTTGATCAATAAAAATAATTAAAACAACATTTTCGAACAATCCATAACTAAAACTATGCTAAAATTTTATGAAATGCCATTATAATTTAAACTTGTTACCTCTGCTTTTCATTTGATTTTTGTAGTCTTTGTCTTCTTTGTTCTCCTTTGGAAGAGTCTTCATGGTCCTTCTTGATTTTTTATTTATTTATGGATACAATGGATCATTTTGTTTCAATTCTAATGTCTGCTGATTGATGCCTTCAGGATTTGTAGCTGCAGAATGTACCTGTAGAGAATTTTGATCATGGAATGGAGTGTTTTTGGAATATGGGTGAAATGTTATATGGTATGAATGAAGATGGATGATGAGACATGATATGTATGAAGTGGATGATGAAATGGAATGAATTCAGTTTATGAAATGGAGTGAAAGAACATAAGAACTGCCCTGCAATCCATGACATGTTTTATTTATTTACAACAAGACATCAAACTTTAAATTTTGACATGAAAATGAGATGGATGGAGGATGGAATGAGATGAATGAAACATGGAATGAAGTGGAACATGAGTGAATGAATGAAATGGAGTATGGATGGATAGGTGAGTGAAGTGAAATGAAATGAGATGGATCATAAGCACTATGGATCTAAACTTATGATTTTGTAACAGCTGCTTGTAAAAACAAAAATGGGAAAAGTTAGAGTATCAGAGAGACTCTGATTTTCACCCTATCTTTTCTGTATAAACATGCCAATCAATGATTGGTTTTAATGTTTATACCTTTTTTTTTTTTTTTCAAAGAGAAATGCTTCAGAAAATTTAATCAAGTTGATGAAGAAGAGATATTTTTCTTCATTAACTTCACATCACTGCTTTCTTGGAACTTCTTGACAAATTCTTCTCTTGAGAGTGGTTTGTGATATAGCTTCAATCTATGACCATTCACAAGAAAAGTGACCTCTTCTTCATCTATAGTTCTGATTTTGACTGCCCCATTATCAAAAATTTCAACAATTTCATATGGCCCAAGCCAATGTGTCTGAAATTTACCGTGAAAATCCTTGAATTTTGAATCAAACAAGAGAGCCCAGTCACCCCATTTGAATTTTTTCTCTTTGATGTACTTGTCATGCCATCTAGCCCTTTGCTGTTGGACTAGACTTGTCTTCTGAACTGCATCTTGTATGATCTCATCCAATTCATTAATTTGCTCCAGTCTATGCTTTTGTGCCTTCGTTAAATCAAGTCCTAGCTGAACTGCCATTTTGAAAGTTTGAAGTTGAAACTCTATGGGAAACAAAACTTGCTTTCCATAAACAAGCTCATAAGGAGTATGGCCTGTTGTGTTTCTCCATGTAGTTCTATAGGCCCACAAGGCTTCAGGAAGCCTATCTACCCAATCTCTTCTATGTAAATGAACAGTCTTTGTTAGGATTCATTCAATGACTTTATTGATAGATTCCACTTGACCATTTTCTTGTGGATGATAAGGAGTTGTTTTTCTATGTTTGATTTTGTACTTCTCCATTATTTTCTCCACTAGCCTTGATGTAAATTGAGCTCCTTGATCTGTAACAATTTCCCTTGGGACACCAAAACGAGTAAAAATATCCTCAAAAAGAAAAGTAACTACAGATGCTTCATTAGCAACAAGTAATGGCTTAGCTTCTACCCATTTAGTAACATAATCAGTGCAAACTAATATATATTTCTTTTGTCTTGTTGGAGGACTAATAGGTCCTACAAAATCCAAAGCCCATTTTTCAAAAGGTTCAATGTGTACCTGAGGTTGTAATGGCATCTCACCTGAAGGAGAAGGTTTCCCTACCCTTTGGCAACTGTCACACCTTTTGACATACTCTTTAGCATTTTTAAAAAAGGATGGCCAATAATATCCTAAATTAAGGATCTTATAGGCTGTCCTCTTATCTGCAAAGTGTCCGCCACAAGGTTCATCATGACATGCCTTGAGAATCTCAAGCATCTCATCTTTACGAACACACCTTCTAATGATCAAATCTGGACCTGTCTTGTACAAATCATTAGCAACCCATGAATATTTTGCACTATCACAAATGATTTTTCTTTTATCCCTTGCATTCATAATTGAAGGAAATTTTCCTGAAACTAAATAATTAGCAATATCAGCAAACCATGGAGTTTGAGTAGAGATTGCAAAAAGATATTCATCGGGAAATTGATCTTCAACCGGAGTGTCATCTTTGATATTTTGGAGTCTAGATAGGAAATCAGCCACTGTGTTTTGTTTTCTAGGCCTATCTAGAATAGTAATGTTGAATTCTTGTAAGAGTAACAACCATCTTATCACTCTGCCATTAGTGATTGATTTGTTCATTAAATATCTAATTGCAGAATGATCAGTGTGAATAAAAGTTTCATAGCCTGTTATATAGTGTCTAAATTTGTTTATGGCATGAACAACGACTAAAAACTCTTTTTCAGTTACAGTATAGTTTAACTCTGCAGGAGTCAAATTTTTACTGATATAATAGATGGCATAGGGAATCAAGTCTTTCTGTCCCAATACTGCTCCTAGAGCTGTATCGGAAGCATCTGTCGAGATATGAAAAGGTAACTTCCAGTTAGGTACCCTTAATATAGGTGCTTCAGAAATTTTGGTTTTCAGGGTTTCAAAAGCTAACTGGCAATCAGAAGTCCACTTAAATTCACAATCTTTGGTGAGTAATTTGAAGAGAGGAGATGCTATTTTGGTGAAGTTTTCTATAAATCTCAGATAATACCCTGTAAATCCTAGAAAACTTCTAACATCTCTTTGACAACTTGGAATGGATAGGTTAGAAATGACTTCAACTTTTGCCCCATTCAACTCTAATCCCATCCCCTGAAATGTGGTGCCCTAAAACAATACCTTCAGTAAACATCATAAAACATTTTTCATGACTAAGTGAAAGGTTTGCTTCTTGACATATTTTTAAGACTTTTTCCAAGTTTTCTAAAGCCTCTTCAAATGTGTCCCCATAAATTGTGAAATCATCCATGTACACCTCTACACAGTCATGTATTAGATCCGAAAAAATTCCTAATACTGCCCTTTGGAATGTTGCAGGTGCATTGCATAATCCAAATGGTAATACTCGGTAAGCATAGGTACCCCAGGGACATGTGAATGTGGTTTTGTCTTGGTCTTCAAGTGCTACTTGGATTTGATTGTAACCACTAAACCCATCTAGGAATGAAAAGTACTTTTTGCCAGCTAATGTATCTAATACTTGATCTATGAAAGGTAAAGGAAAATGGTCTTTAAGAGTAGCTTTATTCAGTTCTCTGTAGTCAACACACACCCTCCATTTTCCATTTTTCTTTGGCACAATTACCAAAGGAGAAACCCACTGACTATCTGAAATAGGATAGATGAAATTAACATTTAACAATTTTTTCAATTCCTCTTTAACAATTTCCCTAATATTTGGATTCATCCGTCTTTGAGGTTGTCTGATTGGTTTGCAATTTGCCTCTATATAGATGTGATGAGTACAAGTCTTGGGGCTTATCCCTTTCATGTCAGTGTATTCCCATGCATATGCAGAAAAATGTCTCTGTAATACTCTGACTAACTCTTCTTGTTGAGATTTTTCTAGGTTCTTATTTATGTTCAAAGTTTTGCCTGGAAACATTTCACTTGTAGAGCTGCCAAATTTGTCCATAGAATGAAGAGACATCTGCCTAGATGACAAAAATTCAATATTGGATCCCTCCTGAAATGATTCATGTTTGTGTTCTGGAGAGGATTCAAATTTTTCTAGAGTATTCAGAATTTGATTATCTTCACTAATTTATGAAATTGTGAAGAGTGGTTGTAAATCTTCTTCATCCTCAATCCATTGAGTGTCATCTAGATCTGTAATTGTCCTAGCTGGAGGATATAAAGTGAATTTCTTTGTTGAACTACCATCATAAATATGCATATCACCGGACCTACAACTAATAAAAGCATCAGCTGTAGCCAACCAAGGTCTTCCTAATATAACAGGATGGCCTCCTAGATTATTCTTAGGAGTTAGGATCATGAAATCCACAGGGTACTCCCAAGAATCTAGGGACACTGGAATGTCTTCTATTACCCCATCTGGTTTGATCACAGATCTATCTGCTAATTGTAATAGTGTGGGTGTAAAAAGAAGATTAGGAAGTTTCAGTTTGTCCATGATTTGTCTACTCATGATATTTATTGCTGCTCCTAAATCAATGAGTGTGTTTTGAATTTCAATTCCATTGATGTGAATTTTGACAACCGGATTTCCTGGGTCAAGATACTTTGGAATAACAATATTGCCCATCATAATGTCTGCTATTTGTCCTACCAGTTGAATTTTCTTGGTTTCTCTTATTCTTTTTCTTGTTGTCTTCATACTCAGCTCCTTTATTGTTTTGGCTAAAATTGGGATTTCCTTGATGGCTTGCAATAATGGAATTTTAATGCAAACATTTCTCAATTCATCTAAGAAATCATAATTAGGCACCATGATCTGTTTTTCTACACCTCTATCGATTTGTAATCTTTCCGGAAAGGGAGGTATAGAAGTAGATGTGGATGGTTGCTCTAATACAGGAGTTGGATTTATTGGATCTTTTTGTTTTAGTTTTTCAATGTGTGGGTCTTGAAAGGATGTGTCTTCCTCAAGACTTTTATTCACCCGTAGGGAGTCTTCCTCGGAATTATCTTGTTCTTGTATGATCACAGAAGGTTTCCTCTTTTCAAGTATTCTTCCAGACCTCAGTTGAACATCACTAAGGTCTAAAGGAGTGATTAAATAAGTTGGAAATTGTTGGCCTTCTATCATGTATGTATTCTGAGGGTTCTTTTTATTGGGGTTTGGTATGGGTTGAGCCAGCAATTGATTTGATTTTTGAGGGAATGGTAATGAAAGTGGTTGATTTTGATGTGGTTGGTTCTGATGATGTTGTTGAGGATTTTGTTGAAGATTTTGAGGAAAATTTTGTTGAGGATTTTGAGGATAAAAATGTGGATATGATGGATAGGATGGTGGATACTGATAATATGGAGAGTATCTTCCATAGGGACCTTGTGATCCTTGTGCC
Source organism: Pinus albicaulis (assembly GCA_034641835.2). Lineage (NCBI taxonomy): Eukaryota > Viridiplantae > Streptophyta > Pinopsida > Pinales > Pinaceae > Pinus > Pinus albicaulis. The sequence goes on from JAXQQM020074067.1 coordinate 34,073, forward strand.
CAAGCTTGAGATTGATTTTGAAATTGGGGCCAAGGTTGCTGCCAAAAATTCCAAGGTGGAGGTTGATTATACATTTGATCATGAAATCCCTGTGTCTGAGATCCCTGCCAAGGTCTTCTAGATACAAAGTTAAGAGATTCTGTGGAATCTGTAGGAGTTTCTTCCTGAAAAACAGCCTTGAGACCAGGAAGAGAAGGACAATTCTTGGTCTCATGTTTCTCGGAACAAATAACACAGGTTTCTACAACTTTTACATCTAGAGGACACTCTCTCAAGGCATGTTTCTTCCTACATTTGGGACAAAAGATTGCCAAGGCATCAGATTCAGCCTTTTGCTTGTTTTGTATCTTGAGGGTGTATATTTGTTCACTAAGACTCCCTAAGATGTCAGATTTAAAATCATCAAGCATGTGTCCTATTTCTGATCTACTTACTGTCCCAGAAGCAGATTTACTTGCCCTTGCAAGAGCAGGATCTCTTGGACCTTTGACAATTTTGGATTTCCCTCTTGAAAGGTTGATACATAACTCAGATATTTCAGGTAATGTGAGTTGTGATATATCCCATTTTCCCATCATGTTAAGGATATCCAACCATTCATCCCTAATTGTTTTCAACAAAAGAGCTTTTAAGGTATCTTGATCTAGGTTTTCCATTTTTGCCCTTTTGATGTTGTAATTAAATCTTTCCAACAAATCTTCCAAATTTTCATCTTCTTTTTGTAACATCTTGAACACTTCTTCCTTATGATTAACCGGCATACAATAATCCAAACATCTCTCTAGAAATGCTTGTTTCATGTCTTCCCATGTTCTAATAGAACTACTGATTAGACTCATAAACCACTTCAATGCTGCTCCCTTCAAAGTTGAAGGAAATAATTTCAGTTTTTTAGCATCTTGTAAGTAGTCATAAGTCCTACACAACACTTCAAATTCGAATAAGAAAGTTTCAGGATCTTCAGTTTTAAGTCCATAGAAGTTTGGAAGGACAGAGGGTGAAATGTTTTTCATGGTTGTATTGGTTTCTTCATCAATTATAGGGAACCCAAAAGAGCTTCCTATTCTACCTCTTCCTCCATTTTCACCTCTACCTCCTTCTCCTCTACCTCTACCTCTACCTCCAAACAGTGTGTTTTCTCCATTAAAAACTCCTCCTCCTCCTTCTTTTGCCATGGTTGACTCTCCTGTGGAGGTGGAAAGGTTTGTGTCCCTAACAGGATTTTTTAGATCTTCTTCTATGGCAGGTTCAGTGGATGAAGTGGAAGGTTTTTCTAATGGGATATCTGATTTCAGGTCTTCTAGAAGTCCAGGATCAGTAAAGGATGGAAGATGGGTTTGAGTTGAAGGTGTACTAGCTCTGGATCTAGATGAAACAAGTGGTGTTCTAGAAATCAAACTTCTGCCCCTGCTGCTTATAAATCTTCCCCTTGAATCTCTCTCCCTACGCATAAAATTGTTTTTGGATGCTAAGAAACAAAGGTTACCTAGTTTTCACTTCCCCGGCAACGTCGCCAAAATGTTTGGTCTCAATCTAGTCTCCTAAACTGAGCTCATTTAATTGTCAACCAGGGTTGGTAAACTGCTGAAGTGAAGTGTACTATATGTTTCTTAATGCGTTTTGTGTAGTGTTTTGTGATGTTTTTGGTCTTTTGTGATGATTTATGATGTTTTTGGTCTTTTGGTGAGTTGATGTTTACAAGAAAGATGACTAGAAAACTGAGGGAAGGAAGCTAATGATTAAAAACAGAGTGAAACCTAATTGGTTGATGACAAATGACTGATACAAATGCAATACTTAAAACAGAATCAAATCTAAACTATGACCAATCAGAAACAAAGCTTGATAATGACTTTTAAGCAAATGATTCAAAACACAAACTACACTTGTCAAATTCTTTCATCAAAGGCATTTGAGAGAGAGCTTGAAACATGGTCAACTAAGTATGCAAATCTTCCTAACTAAACAGTTTAAACAACTAAATTATAATGATGCAACATTTTATCCTTGATTAGAGATTTGTTGAAGCATATTTGGAATAAAACATTTATACCATCATAAGATCTTCTACTCTAAAGCTAATTCCTAACTCTATTCTGCAATTTAATTGAATGTCACAAAACCTTACTCAAGAGTTATTGATTTATTTTCAAAGTAGTCTTTTGAGGGAGGGTTCTGTTTATGAAATGATAAGGAAATTGCAGAGGTACTTCAGGCCTTAAAATGATATTGTCTTCTTTTCATATGGTGATGCATCAATTATGGATTTTAGAACAAGAAGAGATTTGTGAATAATGAAGGTTGTTTTGTTAAATTTAACAACTGAAGTAATCTAGTATGCAGTGACTGACAACTGAATATGGAGTGCAAATGCAATGAGTTGAGCTACAACCAAACCTAAAATGTCACTAGCCTAAAACAGTGTTAAACTACAAGTCATTATCAAACTTAAAACATAACAACTGAGCATGAAGTAAGTGCAATTAAACTCCAGAGCATCCTAACTAAACTATCATGCATTATTCTATGGAATTATACAGTCTGTTTGTCCATCATTATTGATATTTTGGAAGAGTTCCTTCTTTTGGAAGAGTTTTTAGAACAATCCTGACTGTGTAATTGAGTGCAAATGCAAATGTAAAGACTGAAAGCAATGAAAAACTAAGATATCATAGCCATTTCTTACCCATCATTATGATATTTTTGACAAGCGTTTAAGAGCAAGAACAACTATGGTACTTAGTGAAAACACGCAACTAAAACGTTCAAGATCACAATCATGCTTAAGACAGTATAAAGATTTCTTGGAAGAGTTTCTTCTTGTGGAAGAGTGCTTATCATAAGTATAACTGTGATGGTGAATAAAAGAGACTACAATTAAACCCTACAATACTATAGCCATTTCCCATTCATCATTATAATATTTTGGAAGAGCTTCTTCTTTTGGAAGAGTTAGAATGAGTATAACCACAGTAGCTAATGAAAAATACTACTAATTCAAATTCAAAAACGTAAAGGCAGCCAGAATACTTATCTAAATTACACAAATAAATCCGTGCAAGAGGCAGGGGCCCTCTACCACCTGATGGAATTTAACTCGAATTCAAATAAACGCTTTCAAAACAACACTCTCTGCTTCATTAAAGATGAAATAACTTGAACATAGCACTCTGCGTCTTCAGAAATGTAGCACAGAATCTAAGCAAAATCTAGAACAAAATCTAGCCTAGCTCTCGGTTTTCCAAGTGTTTATATAAAAAATGTAAATAACAAGACTTGCAACAATTTCAGGAACATTGTCTTTCCTTATCGGAATCACATTAGGACTCTTGAAGTGGTTGCGTAACAAGGAAATGGACATCTGGACTAAGACAGTCCTATTAGAAGTCTGTCTTCTTAAATGTGTTCCCACGTACCAAAACCATACACAGAATTCGTTTCTTCCTTCATGGTGAGCAACGAACCATGTAGATATGACGTGGAATATGCCCATATGCGGTTTTTCTTGAGAGGCCACCTGGAACATACTCAAACGTGAAGACAGCTACAGAATCGCCGGTTAGCTATGGAATGTCTGCATTCTGCAGCTAGTTCTGGTCAAAATGCTTTACAATGGAAAAAATCACAAAAATTAGCAAGTCAGTCATGTAAATCATTCTATGCAACAATTTCAGGAACATTTTCTTTCCTTATCGGAATCACATTAGGACTCTTGAAGTGGCTGCGTAAAAAGGAAAAAGACATCTGGACTGAGACAGTCCTAATAGAAGTCTGCCTTCCTAAATGTGTTCCCACGTTCCAAAACCATACCCAGAATCCGTTTCTTCCTTCATGGTGAGCAACGAACAATGTAGACATGACGTGGATTATGCCCATATGCGGTTTTTCTTGAGAGGCCACCTGGAACATACTCAAACGTGAAGACAACTGCAGAATCGCCGGTTAGCTACGAAATGTCTGCATTCTGCAGCTAGTTCCGGTCAAAATGCTTTACAATGGCAAAAATCACAAAACTTAGCAAGTCAGTCATGTAAATCATTCTAAAAGTAATTTTAACTAAATTCAATGATCAATTGGGTCTGGAATAGCAATGGAAAAATGAAAATGAGGTAAAATGGAATGAAAGAAAGCACAATTTTGAGGCTCAACATACCGCCACTGCTGTCTCTTTGCATATCCTCATGCAAATTATCCTATGAACTCAGAGGCTTCTGCAAGAACATCTAATCCTCTCCTTCTCCTTTGTCTGGAAGCTAAAGATCTTCTGGGTTTTCTGATAACAAGTTTGAACCTTAGGTTGGTAAGTGCCCTAATTAGCTTTTTGTTCCTCTTCTTCAACTTGTCATTGGTCTTTTCCACTTTGTCTATATGTAGGGATAAGGTTGAGTTCATATCAGTTTTGAGCTTGACTTGTTCCTTGAGAATTTCATTCTCATTTTTGATGTGTCTATTAAGTATTTCCAACTCATACCTATCCCTTCTTAATACATCTATTTCAGACAGTGGAGGACTAGGGGTTCTCTCCTTGCTTTCTGAAGCTCTCCTTTCCAAAGTTTCCACATAGTCATATATTTCTTGTTGAGCAGGGTCAATTTCAGGGGTTCCTTCATTAAAATCCTCTTCAACATCTTCTTCAATGGATTTTTCTTTATCTTCTATATTAATTACCCCTGTTTGTTTGATTAGTGTTTTCTTCAGTTTCCCCTTTAGTCTGTGGCTTCTTCTAGGCTGAGAAGATCCCTCTCCTTTCTTCATGGCAGATTTCCTGATTACCTTTTCTTCCTTAAGTTGTCTCTTGATTTGAGTCAACTTCTCTGAAATGATTTCCTCACTACTTTCTTGGACTGTTTTATCAGTTTCAACTTTTGAAGCCCTCCATTTCCTGCTTCTCTTTATAGGCTGTGGTTCAGGTGAGGGCTCTTTTGGCTCTTCAAAATGATTTCTTGTCAAGAAATTGTCCCATGTATCATTTGTTTTGGCTAAATGATGTTCAATCAAAATTTTAACCAAACCATGATGATATAAAGTTGTCTCTAAAAATTGAACCCTTCTTTGAACACAGGAAGCCATATTTTTCAAGCTTTGAAGCAAGAAATAGGGTAGGTTTATGTCTTCCCCCAAAAAATGCATTATCAGTCTAATGTGGTAGACATAAAATGTACCATATCTACCCTCACATGTAATAAATTTTTGCAGAAGAAGTAGTATGTTTCTCCATTTATTTTTCAATGCAGAACTTGGAATTCCTTTCTTAAATACAGTGACATCGATACCTGGTGATTTTAGAATTTTCTTCCAGGATTCATTGTGGAATTATCTGTTTTTGAACCATCTCTCTCCATTTCTAAGCAACCCTGTAGCTTTTGCAATGAAAACTTCAGTGACAGTAAATTTGACATCTCCCACTTCAACTTCAGCTCCTTGAAATGATCTTGCAAATGTTATTGACTTCTTTGTGGAAGCCATTAAATTTCTTCAAAAATTGAAGCCATCCTATCTGTTGCAACATTTCTTTGCATTGAGGGTAGCCTTCTAAATATTTTGAACCCACTGGTTCAGTTCTTACAATGAAACCCATGATTGCTTCTTCAATGTTTAGATTAACACTCTTCTACCCACAGAAATAATAACTTTCACTTTCGAATTGAAATGGCTTCAAGTTCTTAATGACAATGGCTTCAAACTTTGGAATGACATACCTCTGATTGACAGTGACAACAGCTTCAAAACTTCGGACTGATATGCCTCTGTTGACAATTGAACTTTGGACTGATATGCCTCTGTTTGATAGTGACAAATGGCTTCAAATTTCCCACACTACTATACCTCTGTCTCTCGGTGGCAAATAGCTTCAAATTCCCATACTGCTATATCTCTGTCTCTTGGTAACAAATGGCTTCAAATTCTTCAATGCTATACCTCTATCTCCCGGTGACAAATGACTTCAAATTCTTCTCTGCTATACCTCTGTGTTTATAGTGATAATGCTCAATCTCTGCCCACAGTGATACTTTGCCTGCCCACGGAATCAAATGGCTTCAAATTCTCACGCTGCTATACCTCTGTGTTTACCCTTTTGCTCTGCTCTGCGTTTACAATGATAATGCTCAATGCTATACCTCTGCGTTTACAGTGATAATTCTTTGATATTCAAACTGATATCCTTTTGCTCTGCTTTCGGTGATAAGAATATCTCTGTCTACGGAATGAAATGCCGGCTACAGAATGGAGTGATGGCAGTGGTCACGGAATGAGGTAATGGAGTGACGTGGAGGGAACGAATTAATGATTGAAGAGACGGCGGAGATTTTTACAACGGCAAAGAGAATCATCATTGAATGATTTGGTTAAGAGACGTGAAGAATTCAAATACCTCGACCATTTTAACCGCTTAAATGATGTCGGATATGGAATTTGAAATGAGGGATTTTAATCCAAAGTCTGTGGAGGGTTTATTGGTCTTGATCAATAAAAATAATTAAAACAACCTTTTCGAACAATCCATAACTAAAACTATGCTAAACTTTTATGAAATGCCATTATAATTTAAACTTGTTACCTCTGCTTTTCATTTGATTTTTGTAGTCTTTGTCTTCTTTGTTCTCCTTTGGAAGAGTCTTCATGGTCCTTCTTGATTTTTTTTATTTATGGATACACTGGATCATTTTGTTGGAATTCTAATGTCTGCTGATTGATGCCTTCAGGATTTGTAGCTGCAGAATGTACCTGTAGAGAATTTTGATCATGGAATGGAGTGTTTTTGGAATATGGGTGAAATGTTATATGGTATGAATGAAGATGGATGATGAGACATGATATGTATGAAGTGGATGATGAAATGGAATGGATTTTGTTTATGAAATGGAGTGAAAGAACATAAGAACTGCCCTGCAATCCATGACATGTTTTATTTATTTACAACAAGACATCAAACTTTAAATTTTGACATGAAAATGAGATGGATGGAGGATGGAATGAGATGAATGAAACATGGAATGAAGTGGAACATGAGTGAATGAATGAAATGGAGTATGGATGGATAGGTGAGTGAAGTGAAATGAAATGAGATGGATCATAAGCACTATGGATCTGAACTTATGATTTTGTAACAGCTGCTTGTAAAAACAAAAATGGGAAAAGTTAGAGTGTCAGAGAGACTCTGATTTTCACCCTATCTTTTCTGAATAAACATGCCAATCAATGATTGGTTTTCATGTTTATACCTTTTTTTCTTTTCTTTTTTTTTTCAAAGAGAAATGCTTCAGAAAATTTAATCAAGTTGATGAAGAAGAGAGATTCTTCTTCATTAACTTCACATCACTGCTTTCTTGGAACTTCTTGACAAATTCTTCTCTTGAGAGTGGTTTGTGATATAGCTTCAATCTATGACCATTCACAAGAAAAGTGACCACTTCTTCATCTATAGTTCTGATTTTGACTGCCCCATTATCAAAAATTTCAACAATTTCATATGGCCCAAGCCAATGTGTCTGAAATTTACCTTGAAAATCCTTGAATTTTGAATCAAACAAGAGAGCCCAGTCACCCTCTTTGAATTTCTTCTCTTTGATGTACTTGTCATGCCATCTAGCCCTTTGGTGTTGGACTAGACTTGTTTTCTGAACTGCATCTTGTCTGATCTCATCCAATTCATTAATTTGCTCCAGTCTATGCTTTTGTGCCTCCGTTAGATCAAGTCCTAGCTGAACTGCCATCTTGAATGTTTGAATTTGGAACTCTATGGGAAACAAAACTTGCTTTCCATAAACAAGCTCATAAGGAGTATGGCTTGTTGTGTTTCTCCATGTAGTTCTATAGGCCCACAAGGCTTCAGGAAGCCTATCTACCCAATCTCTTCTATGTAGATGAACAGTCTTTGTTAGGATTCCTTCAATGACTTTATTAGTAGATTCCACTTGACCATTTTCTTGTGGATGATAAGAAGTAGATGTTCTATGTCTGATTTTATACTTCTCCATCATTTTCTCCACTAGCCTTGATGTAAATTGAGCTCCTTGATCTGTAACAATTTCCCTTGGGACACCAAAACGAGTAAAAATATCCTCAAAAAGAAAAGTAACTACAGATGATTCATTAGCAACAAGTAATGGCTTAGCTTCTACCCATTTAGTAACATAATCAGTGCAAACTAATATATATTTATTTTGTTTTGATGGAGGACTAATAGGTCCTACAAAATCCAAAGCCCATTTTTCAAAAGGTTCAATGTGTACCTGAGGTTGTAATGGAATCTCACCTGAAGGAGAAGGTTTCCCTACCCTTTGGCAACTGTCACACCTTTTGACATACTCCCTTGCATCTTTAAACAAAGATGGCCAATAATATCCTAAATTAAGGATCTTATAGGCTGTCCTCTTATCTGCAAAGTGTCCGCCATAAGGTTCATCATGACATGCCTTGAGAATCTCAGGCATCTCATCTTCACGAACATACCTTCTAATGATCAAATCTGGACCTGTCTTGTACAACTCATTAGCAACCCATGAATATTTTGCACTATCACAAATGATTTTTCTTTTATCCCTTGCATTCATAATTGAAGGAAACTTTCCTGAAACTAAATAATTAGCAATATCAGCAAACCATGGAGTTTGAGTAGAGATTGCAAAAAGATATTCATCAGGAAATTGATTTTCAATCGGAGTGTCATCTTTGATATTTTGGAGTCTAGATAGGAAATCAGCTACTGTGTTTTGTTTTCCAGGCCTATCTAGAATAGTAATGTTGAATTCTTGTAAGAGTAACAACTATCTTATAACTCTGCCATTAGTGATTGATTTGTTCATTAAATATCTAATTGCAGAATGATCAGTGTGAACAAAAGTTTCATAGCCTGTTATATAGTGTCTAAATTTGTTTATGGCATGAAAAACAGCTAAAAACTCTTTTTCAGTTACAGTATAGTTTAACTCTGCAGGAGTCAAATTTTTACTGATATAATAGATGGCATAGGGAATTAAATCTTTTTGTCCCAATACTGCTCCTAGAGCTGTATCAGAAGCATCTGTTGAGATATGAAAAGGTAACTTCCAGTTAGGTCCCCTTAATATAGGTGCTTCAGAAATTTTGGTTTTCAAGGTTTCAAAAGCTAACTGGCAATCAGAAGTCCACTTGAATTCACAATCTTTGGTGAGTAATTTGAAGAGAGGAGATGCTATTTTGGTGAAGTTTTCTATAAATCTCCGATAATACCCTGTAAATCCTAGAAAACTTCTAACATCTCTTTGACAACTTGGAATGGATAAGTTAGAAATGACTTCAACTTTTGCCTCATCAACTCTAATCCCATCCCCTGAAATGTGGTGCCCTAAAACAATACCTTCAGTAAACATCATAAAACATTTTTCATGACTAAGTGAAAGGTTTGCTTCTTGACATCTTTTTAAGACTTTTTCTAAGTTTTCTAAAGCCTCTTCAAATGTATTCCCATAAACCGTGAAATCATCCATGTACACCTCTACACAGTCATGTATTAGATCCGAAAAAATTCCTAATACTGCCCTTTGGAATGTTGCAGGTGCATTGCATAATCCAAATGGTAATACTCGGTAAGCATAGGTACCCCAAGGACAGGTGAATGTGGTTTTGTCTTGGTCTTCAAGTGCTACTTGGATTTGATTGTAACTACTAAACCCATCTAGGAATGAAAATTACTTTTTGCCAGCTAATGTATCTAATACTTGATCTATGAAAGGTAAAGGAAAATGGTCTTTAAGAGTAGCTTTATTCAGTTCTCGGTAGTCAACACACACCCTCCATTTTCCATTTTTCTTTGGCACAATTACCAAAGGAGAAACCCACTGACTATCTGAAATAGGATATATGAAATTAACATTTAACAATTTTTTCAATTCCTCTTTAACAATTTCCCTAAGATTTGGATTCATCCGTCTTTGAGGTTGTCTGATTGGTTTGCAATTTGCCTCTATATAGATGTGATGAGTACAAGTCTTGGGGCTTATCCCTTTCATGTCAGTTTATTCCCATGCATATGCAGAAGAATGTCTCTGTAATACTCTGACTAACTCTTCTTGTTGAGATTTTTCTAGGTTCTTATTTATGTTCAAAGTTTTGCCTAGAAAAATTTCACTTGTAGAGCTGCCAAATTTGTCCATAGAATGAAGAGACATCTGCCTATATGACAAAAATTCAATATTGGATCCCTCCTGAAATGATTCATGTTTGTGTTCTGGAGAGGATTCAAAGTTTTCTAGAGTATTCAGAATTTGATTATCTTCACTAATTTATGAAATTGTGAAGAGTGGTTGTAAATCTTCTTCATCCTCTATCCATTGAGTGTCATCTAGATCTGTAATTGTCCTAGCTGGAGGATATAAAGTGAATTTATTTGTTGAACTACCATCAGAAATATACATATCACCAGACCTACAACTAATAAAAGCATCAGCTGTAGCCAACCAAGGTCTTCCTAGTATAACAGGATGGCCTCCTAGATTATTCTTGGGTGTTAGGATCATGAAATCCAAAGGGTACTCCCAAGAGTCTAGGGACACTGGAATGTCTTCTATTACCCCATCTGGTCTGATCACAGATCTATCTGCTAATTGTAATAGTGTGGGTGTAAAGAGAAGATTGGGAAGTTTCAGTTTGTCCATGATTTGTCTACTCATGATATTTATTGCTGCTCCTAAGTCAATGAGTGTGTTTTGAATCTCAATTCCATTGATGTGAATTTTGACAACTGGATTTCCTGGGTCAAGATACTTTGGAATAGCAATCTTGCCCATCATAATGTCTGCTATTTGTCCTACCAGTTGAATTTTCTTTGTTTCTCTTATTATTTTTCTTGTTGTCTTCATACTCAACTCCTTTATTGTTTTGGCTAAAATTGGGATTTCCTTGATGGCTTGCAATAATGGAATTTTAATGCAAACATTTCTCAATTCATCTAAGAAATCATAATTAGGCACCATGATTTGTTTTTCTACACCTCTATCAATTTGTAATCTTTCCTGAAAGGGAGGTATAGAAGTAGATGTGGATGGTTGCTCTAATATAGGAGTTGGATTTATTGGATCTTTTTGTTTTAGTTTTTCAATGTGTGGGTCTTGAAAGGATGTGTCTTCCTCAAGACTTTTATTCACCCGTAGGGAGTCTTCCTCGGAATTATCTTGTTCTTGTATGATCACAGAAGGTTTCCTCTTTTCAAGTATCCTTCCAGACCTAAGTTGAACATCACTAAGGTCTAGAGGAGTAATTAAATAAGTTGGAAACTGTTGTCCTTCTATCATGTATGTATTCGGAGGGTTCTTATTATTGGGGTTTGGTATGGGCTGAGCCGGCAATTGATTGGATTTTTGAGGGAATGGTAATGGAAGTGGTTGATTTTGATGTGGTTGGTTCTGATGATGTTGTTGAGGATTTTGTTGAAAATTTTGTTGAAGATTTTGAGGAAAATTTTGTTGAGGATTTTGAGGATAAAATTGTGGATATGGTGGATAGGATGGTGGATACTGATAGTATGGAGAGTATCTTCCATAGGGACTTTGTGTTCCTTGTGCCCAAGATTGAGATTGATTTTGAAATTGGGGCCAAGGTTGCTGCCAAGAATTCCAAGGTGGAGATTGATTATACATTTGATCATGGAATCCTTGTGTTTGAGGTCCCTGCCAAGGCCTTCTAGATACAAAATTGAGAGACTCTGTGGAATCTGTAGGAGTTTCCTCCTGAAAGACAGCTTTGAGACCCGGAAGAGAAGGACAATTCTTGGTCTCATTTTTTTCAGAACAAATGACACAGGTTTCTACAACTTTTACATCCAAAGGACACTCTCTCAAGGCATGTTTCTTTCTACATTTGGGACAAAAGATTGCCAAGGCATCAGATTCAGCCTTTTTCTTGTTTTGTATCTTGAGGGTGTCTATTTGTTCACTAAGACTCCCTAATATGTCAGATTTAAAATCATCAAGCATGTGTCCTATTTCTGATCTACTTACTGTCCCAGAAGCAGATTTACTTGCCCTTGCAAGAGCAGGATCTCTTGGACCTTTGACAGTTTTGGATTTCCCTCTTGAAAGGTTGATACATAACTCAGATATTTCAGGTAATGTGAGTTGTGATATATCCCCTTTTCCCATCATGTTAAGGATATCCAACCATTCATCCCTAATTGTTTTCAACAAAAGAGCTTTTAAGGTATCTTGATCTAGGTTTTACATTTTTGCCCTTTTGATGTTGTAATTAAATCTTTCCAACAAATCTTCCAAATTTTCATCTTCTTTTTGTAACATCTTGAACACTTCTTCCTTATGATTAACCGGCATACAATAATCCAAATATCTCTCTAGAAATTCTTGTTTCATGTCTTCCCATGTTCTAATAGAACTAGTGATTAGACTCATAAACCACTTCAATGATGCTCCCTTCAAAGTTGAAGGAAATAATTTCAGTTTTTGAGCATCTTGTAAGTAGCCATAAGTCCTACACAGCACTTCAAATTCGAATAAGAAAGTTTCACGATCTTCAGTTTTAAGTCCATAGAAGTTTGGAAGGACAGAGGGTGAAATGTTTTTCATGGTTGTATTGGTTTCTTCATCAAGTATAGGGAACCCAAAAGAGCTTCCTATTCTACCTCTTCCTCCATTTACACCTCTACCTCCTTCTCCTCTACCTCTACCTCTACCTCCAAACAGTGTGTTTTCTCCATTAAAAACTCCTCCTCCTCCTTCTTCTGCCATGGTTGACTCTCCTGTGGAGGTGGAAAGGTTTGTGTCCCTAACAGGAGTTTTTAGATCTTCTTCTATGGCAGGTTCAGTGGATGAAGTGGAAGGTTTTTCTAATGGGATATCTGATTTTAGATCTTCTAGAAGTCTAGGATCAGTAAAGGATGGAAGATGGGTTTGAGTTGAAGGTGTACTAGCTCTGGATCTAGATGAAACAAGTGGTGTTCTAGAAATCAAACTTCTGCCTCTGCTGCTTATAAATCTTCCCCTTGAATCTCTCTCCCTACGCATAAAATTTTTTTTGGAGGCTAAGAAACAAAGGTTACCTAGTTTTCACTTCCCCAGCAACGGCGCCAAAATGTTTGGTCTCAATCTAGTCTCCTAAACTGAGCTCATTTAATTGTCAACCAGGGTTGGTAAACTGCTGAAGTGAAGTGTACTGTATGTACCTAGGTGCTTGTTTCTTAATGCGTTGTGTGTAGTGTTTTGTGATGTTTTTGGTCTTTTGTGATGATTTATGATGTTTTTGGTTTTTTTGGTGAGTTTATGTTCACAAGAAAGATGACTAGAAAACTGATGGAAGGAAGCTAATGATTAAAAACAGAGTGAAACCTAATTGGTTGATGACAAATGACTGATACAAATGCAATACTTAAAACAGAATCAAATCTAAACTATGACCAATCAGAAATAAAGCTTGATAATGAATTTTAAGCAAATGATTCAAAACACAAACTAAACTTGTCAAATTCTTTCATCAAAGGCATTTGAGAGAGAGCTTGAAACACGGTCAACTAAGTATGCAAATCTTCCTAACTAAACAGTTTAAACAACTAACTTATAATGATGCAACATTTTATCCTTGATTAGAGATTTGTTGAAGCATATTTGGAATAAAACATTTATACCATCATAAGATCTTCTACTCTAAAGCTAATTCCTAACTCTATTCTGCAATTTAATTGAATGTCACAAAACCTTACTCAAGAGTTATTGATTTCTTTTCAAAGTAGTCTTTTGAGGGAGGGTTTTGTTTATGAAATGATAAGGAAATTGCAGAGGTACTTCAGGCCTTAAAATGATATTGTCTTATGTTCATATGGTGATGAATCAATTATGGATTTTAGAACAAGAAGAGATTTGTGAATAATGAAGGCTGTTTTGTTAAATTTAACAACTGAAGTAATCTAGTATGCAGTGACTGACAACTGAATATGGAGTGCAAATGCAATGAGTTGAGCTACAACCAAACCTAAAAATGTCACTAGCCTAAAACAGTGTTAAACTACAAGTCATTATCAAACTTAAAACAGAACAACTGAGCATGAAGTAAGTGCAATTAAACTCTGGAGCATCCTAACTAAACTATCATGCATTATTCTATGGAATTATACAGTCTTTTTGTCCATCATGATTGGTATTTTGGAAGAGTTCCTTCTTTTGGAAGAGTTTTTAGAACAATCCTGACTGTGTAATTGAGTGCAAATGCAAATGTAAAGACTGAAAGCAATGAACAACTAAGATATCATAGCCATCTCCTACCCATCATTATGATATTTTTGACAAACGTTTAAGAGCAAGAACAACTATGGTACTTAGTGAAAACACACAACTAAAACGTTCAAGATCACAATCATGCTTAAGACAGTATAAAGATTTCTTGGAAGAGTTTCTTCTTGTGGAAGAGTGCTTATCATAAGTATAACTGTGATGGTGAATAAAAGAGACTACAATTAAACCCTACAATACTATAGCCATTTCCCATTCATCATTATAATATTTTGGAAGAGCTTCTTCTTTTGGAAGAGTTAGAATGAGTATAACTACAGTAGTTAATAAAAACAACTACAAATTCAACTTCAGAAACGTAAAGGCAGCCAGAATACTTATCTAAATTACGCAAATAAATCCGTGCAAGAGGCAGGGGCCCTCTACCACCTGACGGAATCTAACTCCAAATCAAATCAACGCTTTCAAAAAAACACTGTCTGCTTCATTAAAGATGAAATAACTTGAACAGAGCACTCTGCGTCTTCAGAAATGTAGCATAAAATCTAAGCAAAAGCTAGAATAAAATCTAGCATAAAATCTAGCCTAGCTCTCGGTTTCCCAAGTGTTTATATAACAAATGTAAATAACAAGACTTGCAACAATTTCAGGAACATTGTCTTTCCTTATCGGAATCACATTAGGACTCTTGAAGTGGCTGCGTGAAAAGGAAAAAGACATCTGGACTGAGACAGTCCTAATAGAAGTCTGCCTTCCTAAATGTGTTCCCACGTTCCAAAACCATACCCAGAATTCGTTTCTTCCTTCATGGTGAGCAACGAACCATGTAGACATGACGTGGAATATTCCCATATGCGGTTTTTCTTGAGAGGCCACCTGGAACATACTCAAACGTGAAGACAGCTGCAGAATCGTCGGTTAGCTATGGAATGTCTGCATTCTGCAGCTAGTTCTGGTCAAAATGCTTTACAATGGAAAAAATCACAAAACTTAGCAAGTCAGTCATGTAAATCATTCTAAAAGTAATTTTAACTATATTCATTAATCAATTGGGTCTAGGATAGCAATGGAACAAGAAAATGAGGTAAAATGGAAGGATGACACGATTTTGAGGCTCAACATACACTATGCTTGTCTCTTTGCATGTCCTCATGCAAATTATCCTGTGAACTCGAGAGGCTTAACGAGAACATCTAATCCTCTCCTTCTCCTTTGTCTGGAAGCTAAAGATCTTAGGGTTTTTAAATCAACAAGTTTGAACCTTAGGTTGGTAAGTGCCCCACGATTAGCTTTTGCCTTTTCCTCTTCTTCAACTGTCATTGGTCTTTTCCACTTTGTACATGTAGGGATAAGGTTGAGTTCATATCGAGTTTTTAGTTCGACTTGATATTTGATAATTTCATTCTCATTTTTGATGTGTCTATTAAGTATTTCCAACTCATATCTATCCTTCTTAATACATCTATTTCGATCGATGGAGAATCGGGGTTCTCTCCTTGCTTTCGTCTCCTTTCCAAATTTTCCACATAGTCATAAATTTCTTGTTGAGCGAGGTCAATTTCATGGGTTCCTTCATTAAAATCCTCTTCGACATCTTCTTGATGGATGTTTCTTCATCTTCTATATTAATTACCCATTTGTTTGTTTGATTAGTGTTTTCTTGATTCCCCTTTAGTCGTAGCTATTACCGAAGTGCAAAGAAGATCCCTCTCCTTTCTTCATGGCATATTTTACGATTGCCTTTTCTTCCTTAGGCTGTCTCTTGATTTGAGTCTAGCCTACTTGAAATGATTTCCTCACTACTTTCTTGGGCCACATTTTGCTCAGTTTCATCTTTTTGAAGCCCTCCATTTCTGCTTCTCTTTGTGGTGGTTCGGTGAGGGCTCTTTTGGCTCTTCAAAATGATTTCTTGTCGAGAATTGTCCCATGTATCATTTGTTTTGGTTAAATGATGTTCAATCAAAATTTTAACCAAACCATGATGATATAAAGTTGGCTCTAAAAATTGAACCCTTCTTTGAACACGAAGCCATCTTTTTCAAGCTTTGAAGCGAGAAATAGGGTAGGTTTCGATCTTCCCCTAGAAAATGCATTATCAGTCTAATGTGGTAGACATAAAATGTACCATATCTACCCTCATGTAATAAATTTTTGCGGAAAAGTAAAATATGTTTCTCCATTTATTTTTCAATGCGAACTTGGAATTCCTTTCTTAAATACGGTGACATCCATACATGGTGATTTTAAAATTTTCTTCGAGGATTCATTGTGCATTCTGTTTTTGAACCATCTCTCCATTTTAAGACGCTTCTGGCTTAACGATGAAAACTTCGATGACAGTGAACTTGACATCTCCCACTTCAACTTCGGTTCCTTGAAATGATCTTGCAAAATGTTTTAGTGACTTCCTTGTGGAAGCCATTAATTTCTCCAAAAATTGAAGCCATCCTATCTGTGCAACATTTATTTGCATTGAGGGTAGCCTTCTAAATATTTTAGACCTTTGGTTCGAGTTCTTACAATGAAACCCATAATTTCTTCTTGATATTCAGTTAACACTCTTCTACCCACGAAATAATATCACCTTCAAATTGAAATAGCTTCAAGTTCTTAATGATGGCTTCAAACTTCGGAATGACATACCTGCGATTGATAGTATTACTTGACTTCAAATTCCCGGTGATATACCTCTGGTTGACAATGGAACTTTGGGTGATATGCCTCTTGTTGTAGGTGACAAATGGCTTCAAATTTCCCACACTACTATACCTCGTCTCTCGGTGGCTAATGCTTCAGTTATCTTGCTATATCTTTGTCTCTTGGTAACAAATGGCTTCAAATTCTTCAATGCTATACCTCTGTCTCTCGATGGAAAATGACTTCAAATTCGTCTCTTGCTATACTCTTGTGTTTGAAGTGATAATGCTCCAATCCTAAACACCAGGTGATACTTTGTACACGAAATCAAATGGCTTCAAATTCTCACGCTTCTATACCTCTGTGTTTACCCTTTCTGCGTTTACAATGATAATGCTCGATGCTATGCCTGCGTTTACGGTGATAATGCTTTGATATTCAGCGTGTCCTTTTGCTGCTCTCGGTGATAAGAATATCTACGTACGGAATGAAATCGGCTACGAATGGAGTGATGGCGGTGGTCACGGAATGAGGTAATGGAGTGAGGTGGAGGAACGAATTAATGATTGAAGAGACGGCGGAGATTTTTACAACGGCAAAGAGAATCATCATTGAATGATTTGGTTAAGAGACGTGAAGAATTCGAATACCTCGACCATTTAACCGCTTAAATGATGTGGGATATGGAATTTGAAATGAGAGATTTTAATCCAAAGTACGTAAGTTTATTGGTCTTGATCGATAAAAATAATTAAAACAACCTTTTCGAACAATCCATAACTAAAACTATGCTAAAATTTTATGAAATGCCATTATAATTTAAACTTGTTACCTCTTGCCTTTCATTTGATTTTTTAGTCTTTGTCTTCTTTGTTCACCTTTGGAAGAGTCTTCATGGTCCTTCTTGTTTTTTATTCATGGATACAACGGATCATTTTGTTCTGCAGTTCTAATGTCTCTTTGGTTAATGCCGGGATTTGTAGGCTGAGAATAGTAGCTAGGCTAGCGGAAAGGCTGAACGTGCAGAATGTACGATGAGTACTTGAGAATGTACAGCAGGGGTACGATCATGGAATGGAGTGGTTTGGAATATAAGTGAAATGTTGACATGAATGAAGATGGATGATGAGACATGATATGTATGAAGTGGATGATGAAATGGAATGGATTCGGTTTATGAAATGGAGTGAAAGAACATAAGAGCGCCTGCAATCCATGACATGTTTTATTTATTTACAACAAAACCATCAAACTTTAAATTTTGACATGAAAATGAGATGGATGGAGGATGGAATGAGATGAATGAAACATGGAATGAAGTGGAACATGAGTGAATGAATGAAATGGAGGTATGGATGGATAGGTGAGTGAAGTGAAATGAAATGAGATGGATCATAAGCACTATGGATCTGAACTTATGATTTTGTAACAATTTGCTTGTAAAAACAAAAATGGGAAAAGTTAGAGTGTCGGAAGTTACGATTTTCTCCCTATATTTTCTGTGTAAACATGCCAATCAATGATTGGTTTTCATGTTTATACCTTTTTTATTTTTTTATTTTTTTATTTTTTTCAAAATGGCAATTTAATCGAGTTGATGAAGAAGAGAGATTCTTCTCATTAACTTCCATCTTCTTTCTTGGAACTTCTTGACAAATTCTTCTCTTGAGTGGTTTGTGATATAAGCTTCAATCTATGACCATTCACAAGAAAAGTGACCTCTTCTTCATCTATAGTTCGATTTTATTTTGCCCCATTATCAAAAATTTCAACAAATTTCATATGGCCCAAGCCAATGTTTGAAATTTACCTTGAAAATCCTTGAATTTTGAATCAAACAAGAGAGCTGATTACCCTCTTTTGATTTCTTCTCATTGATGTACTTGTCATGCCATCTAGCCCTTTGTTGGACTAGACTTGTTCCCCGAGCGCATATTATCTGATCTCGTAATTCATTAATTTGCTCTAGTCTATGCTTTTGTGCCTTGTTCTACCAATCAAGTCCTAGCTGGTATTTGTCATTTTGAAAGTTTGAATGCGGAACTCTATGGGAAACAAAACTTGCTTTCCATAAACAAGCTCATAAGATGCTGGCTTGTTGTGTTTCTCCATGTAGTTCTATAGGCCCTGAAGCGAGGAAGCCTATCTACCCAATCTCTTCTATGTAAATGAACGGTCTTTGTTAGGATTCCTTCATTGACCTTATTGGTGGGTGTCCATGACCATTTTGCTTGTGGATGATAAGAGTAGATTTTCTATGTCTGATTTTGTACCTCTCCATCATTTGCTCCACTAGCCTTGATGTAAATTAGCTCCTTGTGATCTGTAACAATTTCTCTTGGGACACCAAACGAGAGTAAAAATATCCTCCAAAAAGGAAAAGTAACTACAAATGATTCATTAGCAACAAGTAATGGTTTAACTTCTACCCATTTAGTAACAATCGGTGCAAACTAATATATATTTCTTTTGTTTTGATGGAGGACTAATAGGTCCTACAAAATCAAAAAGCCCATTTTTCAAAAGGTTCAATATGCATGCTGAGGTTGTAATGGCATCTCACCTGAAGGAGAAGGTTCCCTACCCTTTGGCAACATCACATGACATACTCTTTAGCATCTTTGAACAAGGATGGCCAATAATATCCTAAATTAAGGATCTTATGAAAATTTGTCCTCTTATCTGCACAAAGTGTCGCCACAAGGTTCATCATGGCCTTGTGCAGAATCTCGGGCATCTCATCTTCACGAACACACCTTCTAATGATCACGTCTGGACTGTCTTGTACAACTCATTAGCAACCCATGAATATTTTGCACTATCACAAATAGTTTTCTTTATCCCCTTGCATTCATAATTGAAGGAAATTTTCACTGAAACTAAATAATTAACAATATCAGCAAACCATGGAGTTTGAGTAGGGGTGCAAAAGATATTCATCGAAATTGATCTTCAACGGAGTGTCATCTTTGATATTTTACAGTCTAGATGATACGGCTACGTGTTTTGTTTTCCGAGCCTATCTAGAATAGTAATGTTGAATTCTTATGAGAGCAACAACCATCTTATAACTACTGCCATAGTAGAAAGCCACTGTATAAACAAAACAAACAAAGTGTATCGAGTGAAAATTAAATGATAAACGGGATTATGCCTAAGCTTTGAAGATGAAGGTTTTTAAATCCACATGTTAAAGAAATTAAGACAATGTCAAAGAATAAAAACCGAAGATGAAGATTATGGCTTAATCGAAACCTAAACACGGCCTCAAGAATAAGTTAAATTGTTTTAAACTAAAGCAGAAAAATCTCCCGAGGACTCCCACTTTGCCACATCGGAGGCTAAATATCCTTTAAAATTTACCAAAAGTGCCACCTACAACTTCAATAAATCAAAAGAAGGCATAGTTATTGCCTAGTCGAGAAGATATTTGCCTAAAAGCGCTGAAAGCAGTTGCACAAACAAAAGAATATATTTTAAAGCTATCAGGTAAGTTATTTTAAGAGATAAAAGAGCCTTAAAGTCAATCTTTTTGCCCACTAATCCTAAAAGTAGAAATGAAATAAATAAAACGGAAGTTGTAATTCAATGCATTCACACCTTGTACCTTGCATGGTTTCAAGGCTAGGATTTGCATTTAGTATAGAATTAATGATACTCAACCCTAGAAACTCTTCCACCTCCTCATTTTCTTATAAAATCTCCTTGAGGAGCACATTGTAAAGGGTTGGTTGTTGGAATTTGATGTAATAATTTATGTATCAAATCATTGATAGATATAAATAAGTTGTTTGAAGCTCTAAAGCTCATTACTGGGTATTGAAGAAGATAGGTTGAGAAGATGTTTGAAAGGCTCTGAAACATTGGACATGTAGTTTGTAAGCTGGATTATTGGCTTGATCAATATACAAGTTGATTCTTGGGATCACAGTGTATATCATTGGTGAAGCACTCTTCTTTGTTATTGTTTTACTTTCATGTGTCTGTTTTGTTCACTTTTCTCACGATAAGAAACAATAAGCATAGAGCTAGGATTACTTCTAAAAGTACCCTACTCTCAACGTCGCTTTATCTATATGTTTTTTAACACTAATTGTGATATTTGAGAATGACTTAAATTAAGTATAAACATTATCAAGGAATGTTGGTTAGTCCATGTCTTGATGTGTAAACTTGAGAAGTTCTTGAATGATATTTTCATTACATATAAGTGGTCACAACTATGAAAGTTTATGGTTTTCCCTTTGTCTTCTAATTCTTTCTCCAAAGGTTGTTTGAGTTTCCCTAGGTATCAAATGGAGCCTGGATTTTAATGACATCTGACTGATCTTAAAATTTGCCACTTTATATATGTTTTTCATCCCTTAAAGAAGTATTCTAGTGTGATTATTCTTGGATTGTTGTACGATAAAATTGGCTTTAATACAAGCGTGTCCAAAGAAGTCTATGGTTAGCACTGTCCTTTGGTACAGTTTCAAACGATTGTAAAGGCTTTTCTTGTATGGAAAGTTGATAAATCCTTGTTAAAATTGTTAGCTTTTCCACTTTCTCAACACTTTGTCTTCCATATATTTAATCTAAAGGATCTTTTGATATAGATGACTTTCCTTAGACCACTCTTGAAATTGTTGTACAATTAAACCCTTTTGTGACTCCATTGCCCAATGGATTAAATTTGTTCCACACACCTAATCTATCTTGTTGAGCCTTCTCAATATACTTACATCTTCACCCTTTGAAACTCTTTCATTTTGTGATATTCACTTAATTAAATATCATACCCGACCAACCAAACAAACAAAAACCCTTGTTCTTAATAACTAGCTAATATCATACTAAAACCTTAAAAGATAAATCAATCTTTTTTATAGAGATCCCTCTGCGGATTAGGAAGGTTGATCCTACAATCCCATAGTGGTTTGATGTAGTCTCTGTAGCATTTTGTGTTTCCACTCTCTAAATTACGGGGAACCAACATTTCTAGCGACCATGCGGGGAATATCTTAGTAAAATCCTTAAAACAAAACACTCATTGTTCGAGTGAAGTATAAGTAGCTCTCTTGAAGCACTACCAAAGAAAATGGTGATCATGATAGGACTTATTTGAATCGGTGACAAACTAAGTAAACCCTTAGGATTCTCATAGAGCCTTATCAAACCTTGAAGCAATCGGCTAGCTAAGCCATAGGTAACTCTTGTTTGTCTCATCACCATAGCTAAGTGTTGGAGCAGTTAGGACACTCTCTTAACCTATAGAATCGAAAAAACTCGAGAAAGACAAAAAACATTTTAGATTGGTATTTGGTGGTGGACCATAAAACATTTTCCTCCAATAGAGCTAAAAATTTCCACCTGGTGACTCCTTGAACATCGATGAGCACTGCTTCCGATTTTCCTTGGTTTCCAAAGACTCCTTTGGGAAACCCTTTATCATAATATCATTTTAAACTCGGTACGAATACTTTGAGGATTAAATTTTTCCTTGCTAAAATATCAGTTAACCTACTAAAGATTGTCATATTTGGCTAAAAATTTTCTTATTATTGGGTACGAAAACATAGCATAGTGGCTTCTATAAGAGTTCATACTAGGAGTCATCTGACCCAGACCCTCCTGAGATAGTTGATAATCACGAAAGCATACTTGGAAGTATCCTAAGGCTCGA
Source organism: Pinus albicaulis (assembly GCA_034641835.2). Classification (NCBI taxonomy): domain Eukaryota; kingdom Viridiplantae; phylum Streptophyta; class Pinopsida; order Pinales; family Pinaceae; genus Pinus; species Pinus albicaulis. The sequence goes on from JAXQQM020074067.1 coordinate 56,588, forward strand.
GCTTCAACTATTTTCGGACCAATCCAAAGAGATAATTACATTGCGGAAAACCTTACGGCTCTACAATATTCACAAGTTGACTTAGAGAAACCCATTCGAACTAGGTCACTTGATGATATAGATCAGATAAATTTTGAGTCTTCAACTTCATCCCAAGATAGGGTATCACGGTAGCGAAGAAACTACCCCACTGATTTGCATTTCCTTCATAATTTTGGTTTCTCTCATCCTAGATGTTGCCCAACAATCTCTTGGTAGTCCATCCATACTGTTATCCACACACCCACTTTACTCAAACACACCATTCATCAACCCCACTCCTATCTTACATCCCCCACTGTAAACCCCCACTTTTTCCACAACCTCCTATCATGGCAACATGGTATGCTCCCCAGATCCTTCCTTTACCTTTAGTAAATCTGCCATAGGACTATCGTTTAGGAAGATACCATTATATGATGCCGAAGGTGGTGCTACTGCGCCACAACATGTGGACAAGATGAATGACTATTTTGACGGAAATGAGATTGATGATGAAACTATCAAACTTAGATTGTTTGCTCCAAAGTCTAGGGGAGAAAGCGAAAAATGGTTCAAAGGCTTAACCCTAACATTATTAATGATCTATGACCTTTCATCATTTATTCTTAAACAAGTGGGAAGTTGGAAAAAACCCTCTCCAAATACTTTAGGACTACAACAACCTCAAAAGCTTATTTGAGGGGAAAGTGTTAAAAATTATTGCACTAGATTCAATAGTGTTTATAATGCCTTTACGAGACTTTAAACACTCAAGGTTAGAAGCAGCCCAAGTCTACGAAGGATTTGATCTCGAAATGGCATATTGACTAAGAGAAAAGAGACCCCTTGACTTTAGAAGACATGCGGAGAAGGGAGCTATTCTTTGTGGAGGTAAATTTAGCGAGAAAAAGAGCTAGAATGAGGAATGAAAAAAGAAAGTATCATTTAGGGAGGAATCTACACCCTCCACATCTAGCTCAAAAATGGAAAGGATGATGGAAGAGATGATGAAAAAAATGAGCATACCTGAGAAAACACAAGCTAGAAAACAAAAAATTGACTCCCAAAACGAAACCAATCTCAGAGAAATCAAAATCATATTTCCCAAGAGAAATCAACCACCGAACGAGACCAAGAGAGGATGATCGAAGCATATCGAGACCTCATTTCCAAGAAAACTATGTAAGTGAGGTTGAAGAAACAATTGAACAAACGAGTAAGATGATATAAACATGTTTGGGTAAGTAGGCGTACTTTGATGTTCATATTAATAGAAATCAAGGTATATACATATGATGATAAACGAGAGGATGAACAATGTGCTCAAGAGCTAGAAAATGTCATCATAGAGACCCCAAAAGAATATGACCTTAGATAAAAAAGAATCGGGAAACTCGAGAACAAAACCTACAGAAAATTCTACAAAAAGATGACCACTGACGAGCAAACCCAAAAATATTAAACAAAAGGACAAAACGGTGGTTGTAAGGAGTCTGATCAAAACAAAGAGAAAGGCACTCAAATTAGCACCTCGGATCTTGGCAGCATTAGCACCTCGGCTAGGTGTCCTATTAAATAATTTTGACCAATGTAAATAGATAAATAGTGATTTCTTTGATAAAGTGGTGATTAGAGCTAAAACAAACATTGTAAAAAATGGTGCCCAATTTGAACTGAAATTTAAGATTAAATCTCTGTTCCCCTCTTGAATTAGTCACCCAAGATGTCTATAGATCACAAATTTTGAAAGCCTTCAACATAGCGAGAAAATAGTGCTGTGCTTACCAGTGACCAACCGAGCTCATTTGGTCCTAATATTGAGGAAGATGAAGACCGGAAGTTCCTCCATTTGTTATTTTGAAAATTCATGACAAAATTTTACACAATGCTATGCATGATTCGGAGCCTCTCATAACTTAATGCCAAAGTAATAATGGAGATTCTATGCCTTGAAATCACCGGACCATACAAGAATCTATGCTCACTGACTCCCGGTAGAGTGAAATTTTGAGGTTCATCAAATTATAAATGTAAACTTACTTCTAAATTCGAGCCAAGTGTTTAGTAATGGATATTGTAGTGGGTGATGTACCCCCCCAAGTATGGTATGGTTTTGCTCAGATCATGGGAGCTAAGTTATAAGGAACAATGCAAATGGATATGACATATGCTACCATCCTATTTTATTCGAGACTAGAAGACTTTATAGAAAATCTCACATGCAATACATGGTCGGTGAAGAGACACCGACTCTCCTCTTTATTCCGTGCATAAGCCTTGACTCATTTATTCATCTTTAATCATGAAACATTTAATGATCGAAAAACTTAGCGACTTAGTGGCCACCCCTCAACAACATAGCGAGACACGAGAAAGGAGGAGACAAGACGAAGCATCAAGACGATTTTCCAAATCGGAAAATTACGGCAAACAAATGCGGAGTCTAGAGCTACAAAACGGTCATCCATTGTTTGTCAACCTTGAAGTCGAGAGAAGATTCCTCAACATAATGAAGAACGTTGAGAATATAAACCAAATTCAACATAGTGCTAATTTACAAAAGCAATCTAAAAATCACACCAAGATAAAAGGGGTACTAACGAGCAAGCAAATGCGGAAACTAGTCCTCTTTGATGAAATTTGATGGGTCTTGCACTAGAAATGATGCGAGGAGGCAGGCATATGGATACACAACTTATTTCGAAAAAAATCATCTTTAGAGGGAATTCCTATAGGTTAAATTTCAAATACCATTAACATAGCGAGTACGAAGCCCTCCTTTTAGGCCATATTGGAAAATTGGGGCAAGGGATAAAATTTCATGGGGATTTAGGACAGTTATTAGGCAAGTGAATGGAAAATAGTGCTAAACACTCCACTTAGAGCCTATAGAAATGATATTAATGTGGACTTATTAAAAACATTTGATGAATTCCAACTTGTCTTTGTCTGAAAACCAAAATGTCCTTGCCAATGGTTAGCCTTTGTTTTGCTAGAACTTTTCTAACACCTTGTAAATAAGCAATGCACATAAGTCAAAATTTAAACTAGTTGTCCCAGGACAATGAAAAATACTAGCAATTTTTATGGAGATAAACGGATAGAAGACTTCTGCCCAGGTCCAGTAATTTAAGCTACCAGTTCAAATTCAGATTATGAAAATATTGTTCTATTGAGAAAAATATACTTGATGAAAGTAAAATTACATTGTTGATATAAATTTATTTATCTAATAAACTTGAACATACAACGAAATTAGTTCGATTTAGAAAAACTTAGAAAATCTTTGCAATATAACACTCAAAGAAAGCTTGCCGAAAAGATGGGTCATTAGAATAATTGTTTGGACGTTCAATGATGTTGCCAAAAAACCAAGCGAGATGTTGAAAGTGAAGTAGAAAAGATATGTGAGCGGTGAAGCAAAGAACCAAAAATGATCGAGAAGCATGCAAACCTTTGACTCACCTTGGCCCAAAATATAAGCTCTTTAAGGAAATTTTTACGTGGTTGCATGGAGTTATGAAGATCTAAAATCATATGACACAAGATAATTGGCTAGATACCCCTTAAGGAAAACTAGAAACCTTTTAAACAAAAATTGCGTAGAATTAACTTTGTTCAATTACCTCTGATGAAAAATTAAAAAAATGTATGAAGCTAGAATTATATTCTAATCTTGTGTCGATTGGGAATAAGGCAAGGAGATATTAAGCATTGTATTGATTTTAGAAACTTGACAGAAAGCCTCTTTGAAGGACAACTTCCTTTACCCAAGATGGATCTGTTTACAAGGGTGGTTGGTTCTAAAAGATTTCTTGTTAGATGACTATGGAGTTACAATGAGATATTAGTACATCTTTGATGATCAACTCCAAACAACCTTTACCACACCTTGGGGTACTTTCTTGTATGTGAAAATGCCACGCGTTTAATGAATGTTAAGTGCTACATTTCGGAAACCATGGATATTGCATTCTCAAAGAATTAGGCCTCTTCATCATTATTTACCTTGATGATATAAGCACATTTTTCCAACAGGATGAAGAACCTAGATAACGAGAAAAGTCTTTGAGAAATGCAGAAAATATGGGTTATCTTTAAATCCAAAGAAAACAATGTTTGGTCTCCAAGAAAAACTACTTGGACATCATATTAGAAGAAGGGATAAAGATAGATCCAAAGAGGATTGATGGTATATTGTAAATCAACCATCCTAGAAACGTCAAGGAACTTCAATGTTGAAGTGGGAAGATTAATTTCTTGAGAAGGTTCATACCAATCTAGGCAAAACTCCTTAGAATCATGACAATACTTCTTAAAAGAAGAAGGATTTAAATGGACCTTAGAAAGAAAAGAAATCATTTGAACTAGTAAAATAAGCACTAGCAAAAACACCGAGTTCTCATTAGTCCTAATTTTACAAAGGATTTCTTCATTTTTCATTGAACACGATTGGGCTGTGTCCTATTACGAGAAAAAATTGAAGGGACGAAGCGACGATCACATTATTTAGTAAAGGCATTAAGAGATGCATACGAAAATATATTATGGAAAAACAAGCCTTTGCCTTGGTCAAAGCCTTGAAATATTCAAAAGTTTATTTCTATTCTCACATAATTGCATTTTGTGCCAAGATTCAGTTGTAAAGACATTTTAACAGGGATCAGGATGGAAAAAAGAGGAAAATGGATTGGTGTGAAGTATGAATATGGTTAGAAGTCAAGCCACTAATCACTTAAAAGGCCAAGGACTGTAGATTAATAGGCTTGAGTCCTAGTACAGGCTCTTTGATATAAACATGTTAGATGCATTAGATGAACGGGGAGGAGTTGTCATCCTATTATTGAAGATGTTCTGCTATCCCCATTGTATTGATATTTTATATGTTGCTCAATTTAAATTCACCTCCTAGTTTGTCTCGCTCAAAGGAAAGTTTTTTAAAGTTAATGACTTTTAATTACTACATTTGGGTCAATGCTATATTGGAAAAATGCTAGTCGATTATTGCTTAAATGTTTGCTGAGAATGATGCGAGATAAGATCAAGCATGAATTACATGAAGGAGAATGTGGAGGCCACCTCTATTGGAAGGCAACCCAATAACGATCATATGAAACTGATTTCCTCTTGGCCACCTCTTTCAAGATGTCCACAAAATAATTGCTTTGTCACAAATGCCAACATCTTTAGAGGCAAAGAAAATTGTTTCCTATACCTGTTACCTTAATCACTTTTGAAGCTTCTTTTCAGCGCTGGGTCAAACCTGGTGAGGAAATACATCGACTCATATGTCCAACATAGATGGATCCTCATGTATGGAGACTATTTCACCAAATGGATAGAAGCCATCCCTTCTAGACAAACCATGGCTATCATGTAAAATTCCTTGAAAATCATATCCTATCTAGGTTTGTTTGTCCTATGAAGATTATTCTTGTTAAATGTTCTTTAGCATTGGATCCAAAAATATGGATTTGAATTCTATCATAAATATCGGGGTTACATTGAGCCATTCTCTTGTACCTGAGGTAATGGGTTGGTAGAATCCTCAAACAAGTTTGGTGAATATAATCAACGTGTAAGAAAACAATAAGAAATCTGCTTTTCACAGCTAATACATGCTATGGTGATTAACATAAAAATCAATTGGAATGTCTCCCTACCCGGCGATTTGTAAGACGGATGCAAATTTCAGCTAATCTAGGAGTGCCGGTCATGAAGCTGATAAGGAAATCTTGATCCGAGGATAATGATATGACGAAGAATCAATGGAACTATACATCTTCAACAAAACGGGAAGTCTGGCAGAGCACTACACAAGCGAAAACTACGAGAAGTTGTTTTGATAAAAGGACGAGCAGGTCGTTCAACATTGGTGAAAAATTTTTAAAGTGGTATTCCGAGGAGAGAAGTAAGGAAAACATGGAAAATTTGATAACTTATGGCTAGGCCATTATCTCATTCATTCTCTTGCCATTATCTCATTCATTCTCTGCTGGTAACAATGCTTATTTCTTAGAGATAAATGGACTGAACTCTTTGAAGGAATCATCCCAGTAGCGGATACTCAAGCATTACTTCATCAAAGTCATGAGTTTCAAACTTTTTACTTTCCATTATAAATTGTGCTATTATTGAACATTGCATTCAAAGTTAGAAAAATAAAAATACAAAAACAATAGAAAAGAAAAGTGAAATAAAAACAAGAAAGGTACATTTACATATGAAGACAAAGTACGAGGGTGTACAAGCTCAAATGCCACTCCTAAAAACACACTTCTGGTTAATTACAACCTAATCATGACTAATTATTTTTTAATTTATTGTTGATAGGTTAGTGAATTAGATCAATAAGCAATCAATCTTGTGTCAGTAGGGTAGATTAGGATAGAAGAAAACAAAATGGTTCTAAAAATCTCAAAACTTGAACCCGGATGAGAAGAAAAAGCTTGACTCAAACAACCTAAAATCATATTTGAAGAAATGATGAAGGATGTTTTAATTTTTAGATACAATATGCAATTTTTTTCTCTTGCAAATTTTCGTCTGTACACCTTGTTTTTATGCCATAGACCACAACAAATCGATAGCAATCACAGCACGTTGCTTTTAAATTTCATTTTAGAATTTAGAGAATAAAGATCTATCAAACGGTCTAATCTTTAATGAGATAGTAGTTAGGTAGAGAAAATTATGAGTCCAATTGTAATGCGAACTCATGGAAGATAATTAAATGAGATTAGTTTTATGTTTTCAATAAAGAACAAAATGTTGATGTGAAAATACTTAATCAGTATACCGAAGAAGAAAAAATGTTAGAATCATTAGGAATGGTGGGTAGAGATATTTTGATATAATTCCATTGTTGATTGTTTCAAAGATTTTCGAATTAAAGAAAGGTCGGCTAAAGGAAAAAGAAAGTTCTGATGCTGTGGATAAATAACTTGGTTTACTAAAAAACCGGAGAGATCAATAAGCAAGGTTCTTGACACCTTCGAAGGTGTCATCACCATGTGGAGCCCTTCAGTAGCCATCATAAAAAATTGTCATACCAAATGGTGGCTAAAACTTTAGTCCTTCAAGAAACAATTTCATGTCCAAATTGTGAGTTCTTGAAGTCTTATGAGATAATTACCACTTCAGTTAATATTCATTGTTGTTTCACTATTAGCCTAAGTGCTGCTATTCACAGCTTCTTGACTCACATTTCCTCACTTTCCTCTCCCTTCATTCTCATTTCATCGCTTCATTCCAATTCCTCCTCAAAGCCTCCATCTTAACCTTCAAAATCATTAAAGCCCCCCCCTAAAAAACTTATATCTCCTCTTTGTTGGTTTCATGATGCCTCCTTTCATGTATGAGAACCCTCATTTTAGCTTTAAAATGCTAATTTTCAGGCTAAAAAATCTTTTTCATTATAAGTTATTTTATCCCGAAAACTTATGACTTTTAAACACCACAGCTATGCGACCTAAAGCCACGCAATCGGGCGCTTAAGAGCCTAAAACCTCTTTCGAACCCTTCTTTCCTTTGTTTTCATTTCTGACCATTTAATTTAAATGAATATGGACGGTTGATCTACACGGATCAACGACCATCGTACATATCCTTCGCCCTTTTCATTTTCCCATCCCTTCTCTCCATTTCAAAAATCTCGCCTTTTCTTGAAATCTCGACCGTCCACATCGAAATCTTACGGTCGGGACTAAACCCGATGAACTTTGACCCGTCCACCCACGTCGTTGCTTTGGCCTTGTTGTCGGACCCCACTCTAATTTTCCCTCAGAGCCTTCGAGTTTCGCGCTCGATGATAACCGTTGATCTACGCTCCTTCCACTAGGTCAAAGTGCATGATTCCATCTCGCACCGTCGAGCTATGTCCCACCGCCATCCTGCGCTACTGACTTTCCGCCCATCTGCGTTTTATGTGAACCATTCTGTCTCCCGACGAACATCAACGGACGAACGATCAATCGCGCCGATTTTGACTCCCTTTCGATGCGCTACTTGGTGCGTTATGGGTGGTTTTCATTTTCCACGTGTCCAGAACCCAATGCAGCATGTTGAATCGTGTTCCAAAAATACCACCTTCCCCCCCCCCCCAAATGTTGCGCGAAAACCATTAATGGTTTAGAAACCACTTAACCTCAAATTCGCACCATAATTAAAAATTTTGCACAGTTGCATTGTTCTTCTGGGTTTCGACCCTTCTTCGTTGCATTTCCTCATCCTCAAGTGCTCCATAACCTCCATCGAACCTCTGAAAAGTAGTCTTTACCACATCCGGGGTTTCTTAACAATTTATTGTGTTTTGCGGGGTTTAATGGTGGTTGTTACGAAATTTCTACGGTCACGGTCGAGGTGACATTTCGACGAATGACGATTACATGGTTTTTTATCAAAAGATAAAAAGGAGCTACGGGTTCTTAAATCTAATTTTAAATCAATTGGATCATGATCCGGGGTTTAACGAGCCCTCGATAGCGAAAAGCCACTGTATAAAAAAAACAAACAAATTATCGAGTGAAGAAATTAAATGATAGAAAACGAGATTAATGCCTAAGCACGAAAATCGAGGTTTTTAAATCCACGAGTTAAAAATTAAGACAATGTCAAATAATAAAGACCGAAGATGAAGATTATGACTTAATCAAGCCTAAAAACGACTCAAGAATAAGTTAAAGTGTTTTAAACTAAAATAGAGAAAAATCTCCCGAAAGGCCTCCTTCCTTACATCGAAGACGTAAATATCCTTTCGGCTACCAAAAGTGCCACCTACGGCTTCAATAAATCAAAAGAAGGCATAGTTATTGCCCGGTCGAGAATATATTTGCCTAAGAGCGAACGATAGTTATTTCAAACAAAAAATGTATTTTTTTAAAATGTCGGTAAAGTTATTTTAAGAGATAAAAAACCCTTAAAGTCAATCTTTTTTTCCCACTAAGCCTAAAAGCGAGAAATGAAATAAATAAAACGAGTTGTAATTCAGTACATTCACCTTATGCCTTACATTGTTTTCAAGGCTAGGATTTGCCCATTTAGTATAGAATTAATGATACTCAACCCTAGAAACTCTTTCACCTCTAATTTTCTTATAAAATCTCCTTGAGGAGCACATTGTAAAGAAAGTTGGTTGTTGGACTTTGATGTAATAATTGTTGTATCAAATCATTTTTGAATGTAAATAAGTTACGAAGCTGCGAAGCTGTTAAGTTATTGAAGAAGATAGGGTTTGGAAAGAGATGTTTGAAGAGTTTGTGATGAAACATTGGACATGTAGTTTGTAATTGGATTGACAATCAATATACAGCTGATTCTTGGGATCAATTATATCATTGGTGAAGTACCTCTTCTTGTTATTGTTTTCCTTTCATGTATGCCATTTTGTTCACTTTCTGCGATAAGAGCAGGCAAGCATAGAGCTAGGATTTACTTCTAAATTACTCTACTCTCACTAATAAGATTTGTCTATATGTTTTTCTACTAATTGTGATATTTGAGAATGACTTAAATTAAGTATAAACATTATCGAGGAATGTTTGTTAGTCCATGTCTTGATGTGAAAAACTTAAAAGGAAGTTCTTGAATGATATTTTCATTACATGCTAAGTATAGTTAAACTAGGAAAGTTTATGGTTTTCCACATCTTTTAGTTCTTTCTCCAAAGGTTGTTTTGAAAGTTTCCCTAGGTATCTTGTGGGCACGGATTTTAATGACCTTGACACGATCTTAATTTGCACTTTGTTTTCTTATCTATTTTCATCCCTTAAGTATTCTAGTGTGATTCTTTGGATTGTTGTCGATAAGTTAGCTTTAGCTAAGCTTGTCAAAAGTCTATGGTTAGCCTGTCCTTTGATTGGGTTTTATAAACAGATGCTTAAAAATGGTTTTCTTGTATGGAAAGTTGATAAATCCTTGTTAATTATTGGCTTTTTCCACTTTCTCAACACTTTTAATGTTCCATCTTATAGGCTAAATTAATCTAAAGGATCTTGATAGATGACTTGCCCCTTAGACCACTCTTGAAATTGTTGTACAATTAAGCCCTTTTGTGACTCCATTTCCCAATGGATTAAAGATGTTTCACCTAATCCTATACGGTGAACACTTCTCAATATACTTGCATCTTCACCATTTGAAACTCTTTCATTTTGTGATATTCCATCCAATTAAAGAGCATACCCGAACCAACCAAACAAACAAAAACCTTTGTTCTTAATAACTAGCCTAATATCATGCTAAAACCTTAAAAGATAAATCAATCTTTGCACTTATAGAGAGATCCCTCTACGGATTCGAGAGGGCTAGATCCTAGAATCCAAAGTGGTTTTTGATGTAAGTCTCTGTAGCATTTAGTCTTGCCACTCTACTAAATTACGGGGAACCAACTTTTGTGATGCTGTCACAATTTCCTTGGGTACCAAAACGAGTAAAAATATCCTAAAAAGAAATGAAACTACAAAAATTTTAGGTAGCAAAATAAAGTGCTTTAAACACCCATTTAGTGACATAATTAGTGCATAAAAGAATACCTCTTTTGTCTTGATGGTGGATTGATTGGTCGGAAACAAAATCCGAGCCCATTTTTCAAAGGTTCAATAAGTACGAGGTTGTAAAGGCATTAATCTTAAGAACAAGTTTCCCCATTCTTTGAAAACTATCACATCTCTTAACATATTCTTTGGCATCCTTAAAAAGGGGAGGCCAATAATATCCCAAGAGAAAGAATTTTATGTGAGTTCTTTTGTTAGCGAAGTGTCCTCCATATGGTTCATCATGACATGCTTTTAGTATCTCGGGTATTTCGTCTTCTCTCACATATTTGGATGATGAGATGCGGACACCTTGTCTTGTACAATTCTTTATTTATCCATGAATAAGATGCACTCATTTGAATCGTCCTTCTCTTTTCTCTAGGAAAAAATAATGATGGTAACTTCCATGTGGAAAAATAGTTAGCAATATCTGCAAACCATGGAGATTTAGTAGATATTGAAAAAAGATATTTATCAGGAAAACTATCTTCTACAGGTATATCGTTATTATCATTTTTAATTCTAGACAAAAATTCAACAATTGCTTTTTGTTTTCTAAGTCGATCTAAAAAAGCGATGATATTGAATTCATGCAATAATAATAACCATCTTGTGACTATGCAATTAGTAATTGATTTATTCATTAAATATATAATTTCAGAAGGATCTATATGAATGGTAGTTTCATATCTAGTTATGTAATCCTAAATTTTTTAATGGCTTTGACAATAGCTGTACCTTTCGGTAACAATATAATTTAACTATACGAAGTCAATTTTGTTGTATAGTAAATGGAATAAAGTCAAGTATTTTGTCCCAATACAACTCCCGAGAGGTGTATCTGTATCGGTTGAAATATGGAAAGGAAATTTCTAGTTTGTTCCTCTTAAGGTGGATGCTTGAAATCTTTACTGCCAAAGTTTCAAAGGCTTTTTGACAATCGGATGTTGAATTCCTAAATATTTTGTAAGAAATTTGAAGAGTGGAGATGCAATTTTGCAATTTTTTCTATATATCTTATACATTATCTGGTGAAACAAAAACTCTAACATCTCTTTGTGAGTTGGAATTGCTAATTTGGAAATAACTTCTTTAGATGCATCCCCCTTAATTATATTTCATAGGCTGTGGTGTCCTAAAACAATCATAATCATAACATCATAAAAAAAAATTTCATGACTTAGTGAGAGATTTTATTCCTTACATCTTATGAGAAAAAATTTCCAAAATTTTAAGGGCTTCTTCAAAATAATTTCCATAGTATTTGTAAAATCTCCCATATACACTTCCACACAATCATGAATTAGATTAGAGAAAATACCCAATGTTTTGCTCTTTGGAATGTTGTTGGTACATTGCATAATCCAAAAGGAGGTACTGAGTAAGCATAGGTTCCCCCATGGACGAGTAAAAGTGGTTTTATGTGTTGATCTTAAATTTCTGCAATTTGAAGTTAAATCCTAAAACCATCCAAAAACGAAAATATTTCTTCTGTAATGTATATTCTAAACTTGATCTATGAAAGGAAGTGGAAAATGATTTTTCAAAAGTAGCTATTAAATCCCTATAATCCGTGCATACTCTCCATTTTCCATTATTTTTAGGGACAATTACTAAAAATTAGAAACCATTGGTATGCGATATTAGATAAATAAAATTGACATTTAACGGTTTCTATAGTTCCTCCTTAACAATTTCCATTAAGTTTGGATTCATTCCTTTCTAAGACGTAAGATTGGTCTAGAATTTTCTTCAATATATATGTGATGCATGCAAGTTTAGGATTGATCCCTTCCATGTCAATAATTTCCCATGCATATGCGGAAGAGTGTTTTTCTAATATTTCCATTAATTTCTTCTTTTGAAATTCTTCCATATTTTTATTTATATTTAAAGTTTTCCCTGGAAAAATTTCCATTGAAGATTTTCCAAATTGTTCCATATAATATAAATAAATTTGTATGGATAATAGATATTCAATATTGCATTGTTCCTAAAAAATTTGACTACTCTCACATTGTGAAGATAATTCATTATTTTCTATTGAATTTAAAATTTGATCTTATTCACTAATTTATGAGCTAGTAAAAATATGTTGTATATCATCATCATCCATCCATTCTTCATTTTATACCTCTATCATTGTTTTTGAAGGTGGATATGTTGTGAATTTATTCATTGAACTTCCATTATAGATAAACATATCACCAAATATACAATGATAAACATCAGCTTAGCTAACGAGGTCTTCCTAAAATTAATGGATGTCATCCTAAGGCTATTCTTGGGTGTTAAGATCATAAAATCAGCTGGATATTCCCCAGAAGATACAGGATACACTCTGTTCTTCTAATACACTGCTTAGGGTTTAATTATAGACCTATATGCTAGTTGTAATGTTTGTGTATATTGAATATTTGAAAGCCTTCGTTGGTCCATGGTTTGTTTACTCATAATGTTTATGATTGCTCCTAAGTCGATCAATGTGTTTGGAATTTGACACCATTCATATGTGTTTCCACAATGGGAATTCCTGGATATAAATGTTTTCTATATTGTTGTTTTTCCCATCATGATGTCTACAAATTTTCCAACTAAGCGTATTATTTTTACTTCTTTTTCTTTTTCTTCCCATTTTGTTTATACTTAACTCCTTTATTGTCTTTTAAAGGATTTGAATTTCTTTGATAGCTTGTAGAAAGCGATTTTTATGCAAACATTCTTGTCTCTTCTAACATATCATAATCGGAGCATCATGATCTATTTTCCACCCGTTTATCAATTTGTAATCTTTCGGGGAAAGGTGGTTTGAGGCAATGCGAAGGTTGTTCTATAATGGGAGTTGATTTTGTTAGGTATCATGTGTAAGAGTGGTTTTTAATATTTTCTTTACGATGAAGATATGTCTCTTCTTCGGAATAACTATTTTTCTTTTGAGGATTTTCATTTTGATGAAGAGATATCTCTTCATCATAATCATATTCTTCACTTTTTCATGAATAACAACAAATGGTGATTTCTTTCTAATATTCTACGGATAATAAGTTGGAAATTATTAGATCTAATGGAGTTATCATATAAGTGCGATAATTTTGTCCCTCCATGTTGTAAACGGGTTGAGCATATTTATTGTTTGGGTTTGAAATTGTTTGAGCGGGTAATTGATTTGGTCGTTGTGGAAATGTTAATGAAAGTGGTGATTTTTATTTTGAAACTAAGGTTGAGGTTGTCGATTATCTTTTGAGGAAAATGTTGGTGGGAAGTTCATATAATATTTTGGATATTAGTGATATTGAGAATATATTCCATAAGGATTTTTCCATCCTTGTGTCAAAGGTTGGGATTGATACGAAGGATTTCATGCCATTGGTATAGTCGGATTGTTACATTGGGGTTAGTATACATTTGAGTGTTGAGTCCTTGAGTTTTGTGATCCTTTTGATGGTATTATAGCAACAAAAAAAAAGAGGATCCATTTGATTTGGAACCACTTCCTCTTGGTAGACAACTTTAAGACACAAAATTGAAGGACATTTTTTTGTATCATGATTTTTTGTACATATAACACAAGTTTCTACAATTTTTAAATCAAGAGGCATTCTCTCAAGGATGCTTCTTTCTGCATAGGGCAAAAGATAGATAATGAATCACTTTCAACTCTTTTCTGTTTTTAATTTCAGGGTGTCTATTTTTCACTAGACTTCCTAAAATGTATGTTTTAAATTCGTCAAGAAAATTTTCTATTTCAGCCCTACTTATATTCAGTTCAGATTTATTAATTCTAGATATAACATGGTCTCTTGAATTATTTCCAACTCTTGACTTACCTCTTGAAATATATATGCATAATTCAAATTTCAAGTAATGATAACATAGAAATATCTCCTTTTCCCATCATGTTAAGGATATACCTCGCCATTCATCCTACTATTGGATTTTAGTAGGGAGAGCTTTCAAAGTATCTTGATCCAAATTTTCCATTTTAGCCATAATATTATATTTGAATCTTTCAATTAAATCCTCAAGATTTCATCTTATCTTTGCATCATTTTAAATACTTCATCCTTTTGATTATGAGGCATGTAGTAATCCTTGTATTTTAATAAAAATATATTTTTTATTTCCTCCCATGTTCTAATAGAGTGTGTTATTAAACCCATGAACCATTTGGGTTGCATCCTTAAGAGTTCTTTGAAACAATTTCAAATTTTGAGAATCGAGTAAGTATTCATATGATCTACATAAAACTTTGAATCAAAGAAATGTTTTAGAATCATTTCTTAATCCATGGAAGTTAGGAAGAGATGAGGGTGAGATATTTTTCATTGTGGTTGTAGTATCTTCATCAAAGGATAGGAAATCAGCAAAGTCCCCGGATTTCTACTCTGTCTTCTCCTCCTCTTCCCCCTTCCTCATCTCCCTCTTCCTCTGTCTACCCCCAATTCTTAAATGTTCATCATTCACATTGTGTACTCCTTCTCCTTCCCGGCCATTGTAGACTCCTCATAACTAATATAAGGTGCTGGACATTGGGTTCCCAACTGTTGTGTTTGTTGACATCTGGACTAACCTCCTCTCATGGATCCTAACTGCGGTTATGGCGGAGACTAACGCCTACGGTTTTGGTCTGACCAAATCGTGATTCCAACAAGTGGTATCGAGCTGACGGGTCTCGAGTTCGAAACTCACCCGAATCGTGTTGGGGGGGATATTTTTGGACATTGGGTTCAATGCTCCCTCGTGTGTTTCGTGACATGTACTAACCGCCCACTCTCGTGGATCCCTAACTGCGGCGATTGTGGCGTTCATACCTACGGGTTTTGGTCTAACGGCAATCGTGATTCCAACATGAGGTTTAAAATTGGTTGTTTTATCCTCTTCTAATTCTTATTAGTTCCTCTATCAATGGTATAATGACCCCACAACAATAGTTTCTTCTTCATCTTCTTCATAGGGGATTT
The DNA here is from genome assembly GCA_034641835.2 of Pinus albicaulis. NCBI lineage: Eukaryota > Viridiplantae > Streptophyta > Pinopsida > Pinales > Pinaceae > Pinus > Pinus albicaulis. Next base: position 72,105 of record JAXQQM020074067.1, read on the forward strand.
ATAGTTCTTTAGCTAAAGTTTTTCCCCGAGTTTTAGTTAAGTGCAACATACATTCAGGGATGTAGGATCTTGTTCTTCCACAGCTTCTTTGGTTGATAAAGTTGGTGAATTTATAGGTTGAATTTCATATCTTAATAACCCACGAAGTCTATGTACGCACGAAAAGTATGGTATACGAGTTTGGGTGGATGGTGTGGCACTACGAGGCCTAGATGGGGTGAGTGGTGTTGTTGGAATTAATCTTCTACCTCTAGCTACAAATCTACCCCTAGAATCTCTTTATGTACACATACTATCACTTTTCTTTCTTCTTCTTTTTTTATAACGAGAGAAAAAAGGCTCCTATTTACCTTCCCCCAAAACAACACCAAAATGTTTAGTCAATTTAATGTTGTTAAATTACTATCATAAGTTATCAACCGAAGTTGGAAACCTTGTGAAGTGCAAGTACATTATATATGCTAGAAGCGTTTCTTACTGAGTTTGTTTTGATGATTGTATTTGTGAAGGTTGTTTTTAAAGATGATTTTATTTTGTATTTCCTTAATGAAATTGATGAATTGAATTACAAATAAGTGAAGAAAAGATTAGACTAATTCTAATTGCTAAGTTTCAAAAACTACAACAAATCTCTTTGAAATAGTAGTATCTAAGAATATACGAGAATATAATATAGGGAAAATCTAACTCTAAAGAACTCTGTTTGATTTTTTTGTATTTTTCTTAAAAACAAAATGTTACTTAAGCAAGGAAACAAATGAATTACCATTGTTTTGAACAAGAATTATTAATTAAACTAGAAAGAATTCATTGTTGTGCTCAGTAAAATCACTATCTCACTATTGTTTGAAAAGAAACTACTTGAACTTTCAAGGAACTTACTTAAAACTAGAAAAGAAAATGTTCTAAAAATGTATCACTAAGGAAAAGATAGTCTAATCTCTGATATTATATTGCATGGAAATTAATCTATGACTATTTCGGCAATTTAACCATTCAAAAATCCGGATGCGGGTGGTCTCGGTGATGTGGGCTGAGCGAGATGGTCGGGTGGGTTGAGGCGCGTGGCTTACCACCACGCCACCCATCCTCGCATGCTCTTAGGCAATGCCACAGTGGCTCTTGATACTGCAGATTTATGGGAGCTCTCCCAGGTACGACTCATTTTTACTTCGGCGATGGCGGAAACTCTGGAAATTTCTTGTGTGTTAATCCCCTCCGCGTTTGTTGCACCCTACTTCTTACAGCGAGCGTAGCTCACACCAGCACGGTCTCGTTCATTTTAAAAAGCTACTGTATAGATATCTTGCCCGAGGGAGCCTCCCATTTTCTCCAATAACGGCCTCTGCACGCCTTCCGTACATTCTTCTCTGATTCCGGCCCATAACAAGTTTATACCGCTCAAACCATGCCCGCTTACGCCGAGAATGCGTTGAGGGCGTGGGGGTGCCATTGGAGCGATGCCATGTTGAGATCCTCTCCCTCCAATACGATTCTTCGTCTTCTTCTTCTAAATTCGGACTTTGTCAGATGTTACTCCGCGAAGAGGTCGAGGAAGGGGTCGGAATCGGTTTAATCCCGACGGGCACTTTCGCTTGTCTTCTCGGGCGCATTCTCGCCATGCCGTTCATTTCTTGCGAGCGTTAACAATACCTCTCTCCTTGCAACGGTTACCATTGACCTTGGGCGACCCCCCTCTGAACGAGGTTTCTTCGAGACCGAGTTCGCGCCACCATGGAGGCTTCTGCGGGCCCTTAGCGGAGGCGAGCACGACGGTCTTCGGGCGGACATCCGTGAGAATGTTTCTTACGGCAAGCAGCCAACTTGAGCTTTCGGGAAAATCCTTCGGCTCCAAATGATGGTGGTCCGAGCGCCGGGATGCTCCTCCTCCACAGCGAGAATGAGGATCCTTACAAATTCGAGTGCCTCATTGTCGGGGAAAGATCCTCCCTCTGCTCGATAACGTGGTTCTAGGTTTGCACTCCGAGTTTTGGTTTTCATCGGCTTTGAAAGGTGTTCATCTGAGTTTTATGCATACGCGAATTATGCTCTTGTTCTTATGGTTTCTCTTTTGCTTCATGGACGGTCTCCCCGCTGCGTGGGAGTTATATTGCTATATGTCCAAGTCCTTGCTGAGTACGAGGTTATCGACTGTCTTTTGTTTTTGTTGTGGCACGAAATTGTAAAAAAATCTTGCCACACGGCTTACTCCACGGGAGGTCATGCGCGGTACATTCGATTCTCGGTCATAGATGTCGGTCACTTGTTAGGGCAGACGGTATCCTTTGCTCTTCAAAGCTCTCATGGTCTTCCTAAATGTTTTGATGATCGATTACCGGCTTGTCGAGCAAGAATCTCTTAATGATAGGCTGGAACTCTAGGAGGCTTGGGTCTCTATGTAACACTATTTTTGTATCAATATAGAATAGCCATATTCGAGAAAGAAAAAAAAAAAAAATAACCATTCCAAAAGGAATATATGAACCTACATCAAATGACAAAAAAATATACAACCGTCTACTCTAAATAATGATACAAAGTTTTGGAAATAACACAATGAAAGCATGAATTGAAGCTATATCGATTGATAAAAACAAAACTATGGAAAAAATATAAATACAAAACATAAATGAAATAGAACCTTTTCTGTTACGGGGGCCCTCCAAAACGGATGGTTTCGAATAAAATTCAACACTAGTTGTGCATCGATTCTCCAAAATAATTCCTCATTCAAAGAAAATAATAAAACATAGTTTTTATGAGTTCAATAATATCATCATTAGGTGTTAGACTCCTATACCAATAGGTGTCATTTTTCATGATTGTCTTGATTGAACTATGGAATATGTTCAAACCTTTTTCTTGAGCAAAGGTGTTCCATATTCTTGAAAAACCAAAAAATCAAAAAAATTAAAAAATGTAAAGAGGGCATACCCTAAAAGAAAAACTCAAAGGGTAAGAAAAATAAATTGGTCAAGAAAATGAAAGCAATGGAACCCTGCTAAAAATAGACCAAGGAAAGGTGTAAATCCAAATGTGCTACTACTATTTCATTTTTAGGCAGTTAAACTGGTAAGTGCCTTGTCAAACTTCTTGCTACAATTTATGAAGAGTCAAACTGTTTAAAATGACCTATTCATGTTTAATTCTATGTTGTATTAGAGAATAACATTCCGACTAAATGGGCTTTAACTTGCGTATACAGATAAGTAGAGTTAATAAAAGGTGCTCAACAGTTTAATCTGAGCCCTTGGATGTAATAAGTTGAGAATTAGATAGAATTTCCATGTAAAAGAAAAGAAAATTGATAAGGGTTTTCCAGTCTAAGTGCAACCTAATAAAGAAGAGAAAATGGTAGTGTAAAGTAGATAGGGTAGGTAGATGGTGTTGCAAAGTTTCATGTGATGAATGATGGTGCCAAATGTGTTTAATCTTTTACTTTCATCACAAGTACTGAAGCAGGAAATGCACTGGAAAATTCACAGAAAGCAAAGTCAAAATCATTAACTTCCCACATCACTTTCTCCCTAAGATTTTTACTAATTTCCCCAAAGTGCTAAGGTATTTGGAGATTAAAGGGGCTCAAGGCATTTCCTTGACTTTTGGAGGGACCGGACCCTCGGCCTAATGATCAAAAAGACCTAAGTACTTTGAGTTACTTATCATTATAATCATTCACTTTTATCCTTTTCCTAAGTAAAATAGGATTTTACTTAGGAAAATCATGCAAATTTCCATAATAAACCCTCAAAATCACTTGCTATTCTATGTTTAAGTGTTGAAATTGAGATGATGTAATTTACTTCAGAAATCTCCACTTTCCTAGTTAAGTAAAAGATTTTGATGTTTCCCTCACCCCTTTGTCATATTAACATCTGATTTATCTATTAAATCCCTAGTGAAATTACCTTTCCCTATATGTATAACTCCTCCTATGTAATATCCCCAAAACCCTCTTATTATAGATTTTTAGCCAAAGTATTTAATCCCATATATTTGAAATAAAATCCCTCATTACAATTCCCTTTGGTTAAAAATATATCCTTATAAATTATCCCCGCCCCTATGGTTAATAAATTGCATTAATTTATTACCATATAATAAAAATATTGAAAAGGTTTTAAACATATGTTATATGTTTAAAATGGAAAAATAAATAAACCCGAATTTTTAAATTAAACTAAAGCTCCGAAAATCCCCTGAGCCTCCGTGACCCATCCCCTTGGTATTTCATTTCCGCCCGACACCCTAACCATAGTTAAAATTCCTTAACCCCACCGCAACCGTGATTAAACAATGAGATTAATTAATCATCAGGATTAATTAATAACCAGTTTTCCACCAATCAAATGCCTCCCGGGATATTTAATTAAAGTTAATCATTTTTAAACCCCGTCGGGCCCGCACATTAAAACCCCCGCCAACTCCACGTCCCGGCCACCGTCAGATCGCCCCCCGAAGATCAACGGCCCACGATCATTCCGCTGGCCGTCTCACGACTGAAATTTAACGCGCGGGGTGGCAGTGGTTTTGGAATAGTGCTCTGACCACGTGTCAATTGCCTACCCGACCCTTTATAACCATGGGATTAATTAATCACTTGGATTAATTAATAACCAACTTTTCCTCCAATCAAAAGCCGCCCGAGATAAATAATGAAATGTTAATTATTTTAAATATCCGTCGGGCCCGCACATTTAAACCTCCGCCAACGCCACGTCCCCTCCACCATCGGATCGCCCCTCCAAAAATCAACGATCAACGATCGTTCCGCTGGCCATATTACATCCAGAAGTTAATGCGCGGGGGCACGGTGGTTTTGAAATAGTTCACCGGCCACGTGTTGACTTCTAAATGGAATCGCTGCCTCCCCGTTTAAAACCGCCATTGCCCATAAGCGGTGCGGAAATTACCGCTTACCGCCCGACCCCTGCCACATGTCATCCCGTACCTCGATGACGTCATTCCTCGATAAAATAAAAATCCCTTTTTGACTTTGCAAATAATACAAATTTCGTGTTTTTTCTGTCATTTTCATTGCTGAAAGCGACTGCGCCTTCCACTACGAAATTCAAAATTTCACTGAAAATTACTGTTCTATCCAACTTCGCTCGAGAATTCCGCCAGACCAGTGTTCAAGCATCTTCTTGCCACCACTTGATACCTGTTAAATCCTAGTTTGCCTCCGAAAACAGGTATTTATTCTGTTGCGCTCCGAACTTTGAAAAAAACTCTGTGTTCCTTGTTTTTCCACTTGATCAGTGTTAAAATCTTGTCGTTGAGATCATTCCCTGATTGTTAAAACTGTGAATTTTTCTCCCAAACCTGCAACTGTGCCATTTTCCCTCATTAAAGCTAAAATTGCGCCCGGTCTGTGAAGAAAACCCAGAAACTTCCATTTTGAATACACAAGAACCAAAATGGAAGCCCCGATAGCCCTGAACGTAACTCCATTGAATGCCCCTCATAGAGAGTTAGAATACTTGCCCTTAGTTGATAAAGACTTCCAAATTAAAGACTTGGTTTTCGATGAAAGCCCCCTTCGAAGTTATTGCCGCTGCAGAGACGATTATTCGAAGGGATTGGATGTCATTGGATTGTGGGAATCCAATTTCCCGAGATATCTCATCCCCTCAGTCCTCATTTTCCCAGAAATTATCCACTACTGCCATTCTAACTATGATCCAACTCAAAGAGAAGTAATGTCCCCTGACCAGAGTGTTCTTTTCCCCATTACTCCCCAGGCCATCAATGCAATGCTACATTTTGAACCTGATCAAGAGCTATCCGAAATGGTATATTCCACTCTTACTGATAAGGCCATGTCAGCCCTGAGGCTGCAAGATTCTTTAAATAAAACGAACACCAAATTGCAAATTGAGAAGGCCTCTTCTCAGGCCAAAGATAACAGAATAAAGTCTCTGGAAGACACAATCATCAGTTTGGGTCACAACCCCAAAGATATCAAAAGCATTGAGGCACTAATAAAAAAAAAAGATGATGATATTGTTGCACTGAGAAAATAACTGAAATTACCAGCCTCAAGGCATCCCCAGACCCAATAAGTTTTGAAGGAAAATTCACAGGAAGAGATAATGGAGTTGCTCTTAAAAATGGCTGAGCAACTGAGTGAAACAAAGAAAGAATTGGAACAAGTTTTACAAGAAAAGGAAGCTATCATGCAGGCATCCATCACAGAAGCTACTACAACTACAGGTACCACAACAACAGATCAACAAACAAAATCAGCACAGGTAGACACTTCTGGTTTAAGTTCTGATGAATTGGTAAAACAAATGGAAAGTTTAAAACTCAGAGTCACAGAACATAAAACCACAAAATTGCAGTTAGAAAACTTGGAGCAGAAATATGATATGTCCAAAAGGAATGTTGCAGATAATACCAGGGAAATTAAAAGATTGGAAAAATTGGTTAAGGCTTTAGAAAAAGATCTTTCATTAGAAAAGCCTTTGAGAGAAATAAATGAAATTCTTTGGGATAATATAATTGAGTCAATAAAAAGTATTTGTTCTTTTGTTCAAACAATCTTTGAACAAAATGACTTGATCAAAGTAGCTCAGGAAGAAATATCCAAAACAAGAGATGAATTAAAGAGCAGACCTGAGCAAGCCAATCAACTTATACAGTTTCTGAACACCCAGACTAAGCAACAGCTTTCAGAATTAGGAATTGATGACAGGACAGGTGAATTTGTTTCATCTTGAGCATGAAATAAAGTATTTGTTCCCTAGTCAGCCCACTTTTTACAGGTACACAGAGGCCGATGAGACATTGAGAAAACTTAAAAGAACCATAATAGCAGAAGATCAATGGTGGGAAGACTTATTGGAAATTTTGTAAAATTTATCTTCAGGCAAAGAAATTTGTCTTTTACCATCATGTAAAGGATAAATAGTGAGCACAGATTAAAGAGTATCAGTTGAACAGGTTAAAGAGTATCCGTAGAAACAAAGAGTATTAGACAAGCAAATGAATTACTCAAAGGGACAGCATCGAGCCCTATTATAGCACCTGCCTCCAGCACATCCGCAAAATGAGGAAACAACACACCAGCAGTTACATTTTATTCTATCTACGAGACCATCTGTCTCCTTTTTTTATTTTAACTTATTTATTAGTCACCCTAAATTAAGGGCTAGGTTAGCGTGAGACATTTTCAATAATTGTTTGTATAAATAAACCCTCAAAGAGAGTATTGAGGGTGGATTCTAATACTTGGATGTGACATTGATGTTTTTGGAATAAAAAGTGTTTTGGAGAAATTTATTTGTGGTTTACTGGATGACAATTTGAAGCTCAGGACTTTTTGCAGGATTCATGTGTCGGACTGCAGTTCAATAAATCTTTCTATCCTATGTCTTAAGTTTTATATTAGTTTATTATATCATTATGTCCATTTCTGAATAATTTACATAAAGGATTGAATCAGAATTTACTTAATTGTACTCTGATTTCAGATGTGATTATTCTTAATGTTTTCCTCTAAATTGGTTATAAGCATGAATTCTTAAATGCTCTTGCTTTGCTAATTTAAACATTCTTGATTACTATAATAAATAATTCTTCATTGCTCTTTGTTTGTAGTCATTTCATTTCTTTCTTTTGAACATGGTGAAAGATTCTTAGCTGCCTTTCATCCCTTCAAAATCATCCCATCCACTTTAAATTTTAAGGATTGTTCTCTGTCTGGCTATCTTGCCCTGCAAAGCCATCTTGTGGGTAGAATAGAAATCCAATAAATTCATCCTTTGACTCCATAGCCCAATAGACTGAAAATCTCCAACCTTGCCCCTAGTTTGCGGATTCCACCATTTTCAAACAAATTCTTGGACTTATAACTAGCCTAAAACCTTCTAAGAAAAAAGATAAATCATAAAGAGAGAGCCCTCTCTGGATGCAGATTGGCTAGATTCTGCATCTGAAGGTTGGTTTGTGGTTACCTCGGGTATACTTTCCTTTTCCACAACTTCAAGGAAAACCTGAGTGATAACATAGTGGCGACCATACTGGGGAACCTGAATCATTTTTATTGTTAATATTGTTCACTAATAAGCTATAGATAGAGTCTAAAGATCAGCCAGGTAGCCTTTGAAATTGCTTTTGCTCTGCAATTGCAAAAGTAAATAAATGTTGCTTCAGACTATCTCTGATTTAGCCTATACTGAACCTTAGTTTCAAAATGTTTAATCAGACTCTCTAGTTTAATCAATCTTTGAGAAAATTTTAATCAAAAATCATTATTTCTCGAAGAATTTGTATAAGTTGTACTTTCATTTCAATTAAGACCAAAAATACAAAAACATATATCATCTAGGAAAACTGGCTTCATAAAGGATTCATCATACTAGGTGAAATCCTGACCCTAATCCACCACCAATATTTGAAAATCTGAATCTGATTCCTAGGATTCTTAGAAGACAAGGAAGTCAAGAAAGTTCTGAAAGAGGAAGTCAAGAGAGTTCTGGAAGTTCCAGACCTCTTTCTAGATCACAGTCCTGCCCTGTCAAGATAATATATTTTGACGAAATCCCTTTTGATGAGCGTTTTGAAACATCCTTATTTGTAAATTTTTCTGAAACTGAATTATCCAGATTAGTTCCAGATCCATTGTTTTTTGAAGATTTGCAATTCAGATTTGTTTCATATCACCTTGACAGACAGTTACAAAACTCCATTCAATCTGAACAAACCTTTGAAGAAAGTTCAAACATCTCTGTAATTACCGAAGCTTCCCCAAGTTCAGTTACTTTTTCTCAAGCTTTTCAAACACCTGTCACCCCTTCTACTCCTCCATCCCCTCCTACCAGACCATCAACTCCTGTTATCCCACTATATCTTCCAATGGCCAATCGATATGCCCCTTTAAGGTTGCCTAACAACCCTGTTGCCTTGCCTCAAGATTATCAGAGTAAGATCACACCTTTTGATGGATCAGGTACTTATACAGCTCAACAACATACCAAAAGGATGATTGATTACTTTGAGTTCTATGAAATTGACACTGATGATGTCCGAATGAGAATTTTTGTTCAGAGTCTTACTGGAGAAGTTAGGACATGGTTTAGGGCCCTTGCTCCAAACAGTATTGCTGATTTACCAGCTTTGTATAGGGCATTTTTGAATAGATGGGAGAAGAAGAAAGACCCTCTTCAGATCTTATCAGAATTTGAAAAATTAAGGAGAAGACCTAATGAAACAGTGCAGGATTACATAATAAGATTCAATGAAGCATATAACGTTGTTCCCCAGAACCTCAGACCCCCACCTGACTCTGTATTGGTTAAATTTCCAGATGGTTTTGACTCTGACATAGCTTATTCACTCAGGGAAAGAGCTCCCCAAACCCTAAAGGAAATGCAAAGCATAGTGGTGAGTGTAGAAGCAAATCTGATAGAAAAACGAGCCAGAGCTAGGGCAGAAAGAAGAATGCCTCTGAATGAAGAACCTTCAGCTTTTGAAAAGAAGCTGGATGCAATCATTAAAGGTATGGAAAGATTAGGAGACAGAGTGGAGACAATTGAAAGAAAGTCTACTAGTGATAATCAAAATGTTGTGAGAAACCCAAACTTTAGGAGAAATCAGAACCAAAACATTGGGAAGAATGTCCTTGACCAAAATATCAGGCCACCTTTCCAAGAAAACTTTGTTGAAGGTTCAACTTCTGAAGAACCTACTGAGGATGTCGAAATAAATAATGTGAATGAAAAACAAAATGAACCAGAAGTTTTCCTATCTCAGGATGATCAAGAGAATCACATCCTTGAAACATTCCAAACTCATTCAGGAGAAACTTTTGATTTTAAGGAAGGCTATGACACAACAATTTATGAGGTTCATAAACAGTATAATTTGAGAAGCAGACGGATTGATGTGCCAGAGAATAGCAAACAGAAAACTGCAAAACAAAATGTCAAAGGTAAAGTTAACATCCCTCCTGTACAAAACATTCCCCCTGTACAAATTCTGTCTAGGACAACTCCTAACCCTTCAAATCCAATAATTGAAGATGTGTCTGACAACCAACCAAACAATAAACAACAATCTAATACTTTTCCTCCTGTAGGAAATGTAGAAGAAACAGTAGAAGTTAGTTCAGAAACACCTTCAAATCAAAATTTCACTCATGAAAAAGAGAAAAATGTTGAAGACCCAAAAAATAGAGAAAACCCAACTGTGCAAAACACTAAAGCTCAAACAGAAAAACCTTTCAATTTAGAGGCTGAAATAGGCAAACTAAAGATAGTTGTTCCTTTATCAGAATTGGCTAAACATGATGTCTATAGAAGTCAAATCAGCAAATCCCTAAACATTAACATTACTGGAATGGATGATTCAGTGAATATTCTTGATGATCAACCCAAACTCCTTTTTGGCCCCGAGGTAAATGGCAAACCAGAAAGTGGAGGAACTCCTCCATTTTATGTGAGCTTGAACGTTCATGACAAAATTCTCCACAATGCTATGCTTGATTCTGGAGCATCCCACAATTTGATGCCAAAAGCTGTGATGGAAAGATTAAATTTAGACATTACCAGACCATATAAAGATTTGTTTTCTTTTGATTCTAGTCAGGTAAGATGTTTAGGTTTGATTAAAGATTTGTGTGTTACTTTGGTGCAATACCCTGCGAAGTCTGTTTTGATGGATATAGTAGTGGCTGATATTCCTCCTAAATATGGTATGTTGTTGTCCAGATCCTAGGGTGCTAAACTTGGAGGATCTATTCAACTAGACATGTCATATGCCACTATTTCAGTATTTGGTCAACCTAAGAGATTATATAGAGAAACCTTGATGAAATACTTAGTCAGTAGTCATGAGAAGCCTGAAAACTTCCCTGTCTATTCAGTACATTCTGATATGGATTCTTTCATCCTTTATAATGCTGAAAAGGACCTTCCAACTGAACTAGAAGCACCTGAAAAGGAAGCTACAAACAAAACTACTGTTAAGATTGAAGAGATTTCTGAAAACCAAGAAACACCAGACAATCAAGAAATACCAGAAAAATCTAAACAACTAGCTCCTGTTAAGAAACATTTTAAAACAATTGATGAGGATTATGAACATGAAATTCTGTGGCATTTAGAATTTGATGGCTCAGTAAACAAATTAGGAGCAGGAGCTGGGATTTGGTTACATAATGTTGAAAATAATCATGCTGAAGGTCATGCTTATAGGTTGAATTTCAAATGCACTAACAACATGGCAGAGTACGAAGCTCTTTTATTAGGGCTTAAACATGTCAAGAAGTTAGGAGCTATCAGAGTATCAATCATAGGATATTCCGAGCTAATTATTCAACAAATTAAAGGAGAATGTTCAACAAAAGACATGAGATTGAAACAATACAGAGAAACAGTTGTGGAAATTCTCAACACCTTTCTACAAGCTCAACTTTCCAAGATTCCCAGGAAACAAAATTTGCATGCTCACAGTCTCGCAATGTTTGCTAGTACATGTAAATTACCTTTTGATCCTAATCATCAGTTTTCAGCTGAGATTAGACATAGGCCTGCTATACCAGACAATCTTTTGAATTGGAAAGTATTTGTAAATAATAATCAAATCAATAGTTTTTTGACACTTCAAAATGAGTTTTCTAACTGTAATATAGATGAAGACATAACTATTGATGAATTTGATCAAGAAAAAGAACAAAAAATAGATATTTCAAGAGAGAATGCAATTCATATGCTGCACCCAACCACATTCACAGAAAAAGACATGCAGGATTTGAAAAACATGGAATCTGATGAGATCATAGAAGATGAGACAGAAATCATTAATCTGAAAGATAATCATTTACCCAAGGGATTAACTCCTTTGGAGGATCTTTTTGACTCAAATGATATTCCATTTAGACCCAAAATGGAGCCTGTCAAGGCTGATATTGAAGAATGCAATTTAGGAACCCCAGAAGATCCTAAAATGGTTAAATTATCCAAATCTCTACCAGAAGATCAAAAGGTTAAATATGTTGAACTCTTAAAGGAATTCCAGGACGTTTTTGCCTGGAGTTATGAAGATCTTAAAGCATATGATACATCCATAATTCAACACACTATACCTTTGAAACCAGATCAAAAACCTTTTAAACAAAAACTTAGAAGGATCAATCCTGTTTTACTACCTTCAATTGAAAAATAAATTAAAAGGATGTTTGAAGCAGGGATTATAGCTCCTATTAGGTTCTCTGAATGGGTTTCTAATCTAGTACCAACAAGAAAGAAAACTGGAGAAATTAGACTCTGTGTCGATTTGAGAAATTTGAATAAAGTTTCTTTAAAAGATAACTATCCTTTGCCTAAAATGGACCATATTCTACAGAGGGTAGTGGGATCTTCAAGAATATCTCTTCTGGATGGATTTTCAGGGTATAACCAGATTCTGGTTCATCCTGATGATCAAGATAAAACAACATTTACAACACCATGGGGTACCTTTAAATATGTCAAGATGCCATTTGGACTCAAGAATGCAGGAGCTACATTTCAGAGAGCAATGGATATTGCTTTTGCTAAAGAGATACATGATTTTCTCGTAATTTATCTAGATGATTTAACGGTCTTTTCCAAAACAGATCAGCAACATTTAGATCATCTAAGGCAAGTGTTTATAAAGTGCAGAAAATATGGCATTTCTTTAAATCCTAAAAAGTCATTGTTTGGTTTGGAAGAAGGAAAGCTCCTAGGTCACATTATTTCTAAAGATGGCATTAGAATTGACCCTGAAAGAATACAAGAAATTTTGCAGATACCTCATCCCAGAAACATAAAAGAACTTCAAGCTTTCATAGGAAAGATTAATTTCTTGAGAAGATTTATTTCCAGCTTAGCTGAATTACTTAGATTGCTTACTAACATGCTTAAAAAAGATTCAAGCATTGACTGGACTGTAGAAGCCAAGCAATCATTTGAGGAAATTAAAATGGCTTTAACAAGAACACCAGTTCTTACCAGTCCAAAATTTGACAGAGATTTCATTATTTTTTCATTTTCTTCTGAACATACAATTGCAGCTGTTTTACTACAAAAATATGATCAGGGATGTGAAAAACCAATTGCCTTTTTTAGTAAAGCACTTAGAGATGCATCTTTGAAATACAATATCATGGAGAAACAGGCTTTCGCATTGGTAAAAGCAATTAAAGATTTCAGAATTTACATATTATATTCTCATGTGATAGCTTATGTGCCTAATGTTGTAGTTAAAGACATCTTGACTCAAGATGGCATTGAAGGAAAAAGAGGTAAGTGGATAGCTACCATTTTGGAATATGATATTGAAATTAAACCAACAAAACTCATAAAAGGTCAAGGTTTGGCTCAACTCATGACTGAAACTAATTGCCAAGCCTTAGACATTAACGAACTGGATGATGAACAGGAGATGGCGACTCCACAGATCAGTCAAGCTTTCTTAGATTCTCCCTGGTACACTGATATCATTCATGTTTTGCTAAACCTGCAAGCTCCTCCAGGGTTGTCCAGAACAAAACAAAGATTTTTGAAAATGACATCTTTAAAATATTGTATTTTAGATGGCACTCTATTTTGGAAAAATCATGAAGGAATCTTATTGAATTGTCTATTGAAAGATGAAGCTGACAAGGCACTTAATGAATTTCATGCAGGGGATTGTGGTGGACATCTCTACTGGAAATCAACTGCAGACAAAATCTTAAGGGCTGGTTTTTACTGGCCAACCTTGTTTTCAGATGTTAAGAAATTTGTAACAACTTGTCATAAGTGTCAGATCTTTGAGGGTAAAAAAAAGTTGTTACCTTTACCATTAAGACCAATTTCCATAGAAAGACCCTTTCAACAATGGGGATTATATTTTATTGGAGAAATTCATCCCTCTTCTTCTGGGCAACACAGATGGATTTTAACTGCTACAGATTACTTTACCAAATGGATTGAAGCTATCCCATGCAGACAGGCCAATGATTCTGTAATTATAGGGTTTTTAGAAACCAATATACTTTCAAGATTTGGCTGTCCAGAGAAAATTATAACAGATAATGCTGCTGCATTTAAGTCAAAGAAAATGATTAGTTTCTGCAATAAATATCATATTACTTTAGGCCATTCAACAGCCTATTACCCTCAGGGTAATGGACTTGCAGAATCCTCCAATAAAAGCCTTATTAATATCATCAAAAAGTTATTGGAAGAAAATAAAAAGAATTGGCACAAGAAACTGACCAATGCATTGTGGGCAGACAGACTTACAACTAAGAAATCAATTGGGACTAGTCCATATGAATTAGTTTATGGCATTGAAGCAAGATTCCCATCATCTTTAGGAATTCCTGTTATGAAGTTACTTCAGGAGGCTCAAGTGGAACCAAATGATATTCAGAGAAGAATTAACCAAACAATCCACTTGCAGCAAACCAAAGAAGAAGTATATCAACGATCTCAAGTCTTGCAGGAAAAGTTAAAGAAAATGTTTGACAGAAGAACTAAAGCAGAAGATTTCCAATTAGGAGACAAAGTCCTAAGATGGGATTCCAGAAGAGAAGAAAAAGGGAAACATGGGAAATTTGATTTCTTATGGAAAGGGCCTTACATCATTCATGCCTTACAGGGAAACAACACATACTTTTTGAAGAATTTGGACAATTCAGAAGCTGAGGAAGGACCAGTCAATGGTCGAATGCTGAAGCATTATTTTGATCCTATTTACTAGGATGTTTTGATTTTTCTAACTTGTACATAATATATCCTTTTCTAATGCAGTTTTGATTGGATGGTGACTTCTTGGAGTTGAAGCCCGAAGTGAAGGCCCTAAGCTTCAAAAGTCTCACTATCATAAGTACAATAAAGCTTCCAGAAGAAGGAGATTACATAGTTCAGTTTGAAAACATGTTGAGGCAACTGACCTGCTGTTCTTGACTTTTCACAAGGAAAAGCCATCCCCAAGTGGAGCCAGTGTTAGTCTCCTATACCAATAGGTGTCATTTTTCATGATTGTCTTGATTGAACTATGGAATATGTTCAAACCTTTTCTTGAGCAAAGGTGTTCCATATTCTTGAAAAACCAAAAAATCAAAAAATTTAAAAATGTAAAGAGGGTATACCCTAAAAGAAAAATCAAAGGGTAAGAAAAATAAATTGGTCAAGAAAATGAAAGAAATGAACCCCAAGCAAAAAATAGACCAAGGAAAGTGTGAAAATCCAAATGCCACTACTATTTCATTTTTGTAATAAAGCAATTGTGTGCAGCTTGTCAAACTTTTGCCACAATTTATGAAGAGTCAAATTGTTTAAACTTGACTCATTCATGTTTCAATTTCATGTTATAGAATAGAGAATAAATATCTGACCAAACAGTTTAATCTTGGCAGATAAGTAGATAGGTAGAGTTAATAAAAGGTGCTCAATAGTTTAATCTGAGCCCTTGGATGTAATAAGGGTAGAATTAGATAGATTTTCCATGTAAAAAGAAAAAATGTTGATAAGGGTTTGCAAGTCTAAATGCACCCTAATAAAGAAGAGAAAATGGTAGTGTAAAGTAGATAGGGTAGGTAGATGGTGTTGCAAAGTTTTATATGATGAATGATGGTGCTAAATATGTTTGATCTTTTACCTTCATCACAAGTACTGAAGCAAGAAATGCACTGGAAAATTCAAAGAAAGCAAAGTCAAAATCATTAACTTCCCACATCACTTTTTCCCTAAGATTTTTACTAATTTCCCTAAAAGTGCTAAGGTATTTGGAGATTAAAGGGGCTCAAGGCATTTCCTTGACTTTTGGAGGGACCGGACCCTCGGCCTAATGATCAAAAAGACCTAAGTACTTGAGATTATTTGTCATTATAATCATTCACTTTTAACCTTTTCCTAAGTAAAATCCTATTTTACTTAGGAAAATCATGTAAATTTCCACAATAATCCCTCAAAATCACTTGCTATTCTATGTTGAAGTGTTGAAATTGAGATGATGTGATTTACTTCAGAAATCTTCACTTTCTTAGTTATAGTTAAGTATTTTGAGTTTACCTTGTCCTTTGTCATATTAACTTCTGATTTATTTATTAAATCCCTAGTGAAAAGACCTTTCCCTATATGTATAACTCCTTCTAAATAAATATCCCAAAAACCCATCTTATTATAAAATTTTAACCAGAGTATTTATTTCCCAATTATTCATAAAAAACCCACATTATGTGCCCTTAGGTTAAAATATATCATTATGTAATATTCCCGCCCCTATGATAAGTTAATCACATTGGTTGATTTATCATATAATAAAAACATATATGAAAAACTTTGAAACATATATTTTATATGTTTTAATAAAATAAATCCAAAGTTTAATTAAAACTAAACTTCGGAAATAATCTCATTTTCCCCTATACCCGACGCCCTAACTCGAGTTAAAAATCCCGCTATATATTCCATTCCCCAACCCTAATTCGAGTTAAAAAACCAAAGTTTCACCACAACCCCGATTTCCTTAGACCACGGGATTAATTAATTATCAGGATTAATTAATAACCTTTCGTTCCGCTAATTAGACACCCCCCGGGACCTTTAATTAAGTTAATCACGTTTTTAAACCCCGTCGGGCCCGCACATTAAACCTCTGCCAACGCCACGTTCCCTCCACCGTCAGATCGCCCCCCCGATGATCAACGGTCCAGGATCATTCCGCTGGCCGTCGTGCGTCCGGAAGTTAACGCGTAGGGGCACGGTGGTTTTGGAATAGTCCACCAGCCACATGTTAACTTCTAAATGGAATCGCTGCTTCCCCGTTTAAAACCGCCATTGCCCATAAGCGGTGCGGAAATTACCGCTTACCGCCCGACCCCTGCCACAAGTCATCCCGTACCTCGATGACGTCATTCCTCGATAAAATAAAAATCCCTTTTGACTTTTTAAATAAAACAAATTTCGTGTTTTTTTTGTCATTTTCATTGCTAAAAGCGACTGCGCCTTCCACTGCGAAATTCAAAATTTCACTGAAAATTACTGTTCTATCCAATTTCGCTCGAGAATTCCGCCGGACCAGTGTTCAAGCATCCTCTTGCCACCACTTGATACCTGTTAAATCCCCGTTTGCCTCCGAAAACAGGTATTTATTCTATTGCGCTCCGAACTTTAAAAGAAACTCTGTGTTCCTTGTTTTTCCACTGGATCAGTGTTAAAATCTTATCGCTAAGATCATTCCCTGATTTTTTAAAACTGAGAATTGTTCCCCCAAACCTGTGACTGTGCCAATTTCCCTCTTTAAAACTAAAATCACGTCATTTCTGTGAAGAAAACCCAGAAACTTCCATTTTGAACACACAAGAACCAAAATGGAAGCTCCGGCAGCCCTGAATGTAACCCCATTGAATGCCCCTCACAGAGAGTTGGAATATTTACCATTAGTAGATAAAGACTTTCAAATTAAAGACTTAGTGTTTGATGAAAGCCCCCTTCGAAGTTATTGTCGTTGCAGAGACGATTATTCGAAGGGATTGGATGTCATTGGATTGTGGGAATCCAATTTCCCGACATATCTTATCCCCTCAGTCTATGTTTTCCCAGAAATTATCCACTACTGTCATTCTAACTATGATCCAACTCAAAGAGCAGTGATGTCCCCTGACCAGAGTGTTCTTTTCCCTATTACTCCTCAAGCTATCAATACAATGCTACATTTTGCTGATCAAGAGCTAACTCGGGAAATGGTATATTCCACTCTTACTGATAAGGCCATGTCAGCCCTTAGGCTACAAGATTCTTTAAATAATACAAGCACCCAGTTGCAAATTGAGAAGGCCTCCTCTCGGGCAAAAGATAACAGAATAAAGTCTCTGGAAGACATAATCATCAGTTTGGGTCACAATCCCAAAGATATCAAAAGCATTGAGGCACTAATTAAAAAGAAAGATGATGATATAGCTGCACTGAGAA
This sequence comes from Pinus albicaulis, assembly GCA_034641835.2. Lineage (NCBI taxonomy): Eukaryota > Viridiplantae > Streptophyta > Pinopsida > Pinales > Pinaceae > Pinus > Pinus albicaulis. The sequence continues at coordinate 90,038 of JAXQQM020074067.1, forward strand.
GGCAGCTGAAATTGCCAGCCTCAAGGCATCCCCAGACCCAAGAAGTTTTGAAGGAAAATTCACAGGAAGAGATAATGGAGTTGCTCTTAAAAATGACTGAGCAACTGAGTGAAACAGAGAAAGAATTGGAACAAGCTTTACAAGAAAAGGAAGCTATCATACAGGCATCCATCACAGAAGCTACTACAACTACAGGTACCACAACAGCAGATCAACAAACAGAGTCAGCACAGGGAGACACTTCTGGTTTAAGTTCCGATGAATTGGTAAAACAAATGGAAAGTTTAAAACTCAGAGTCACAGAACTTAAAACCACAAAATTGCAGTTAGAAAACTTGGAGCAGAAATATGATATGTCCAAAAGGACTGTTGCAGATAATACCAGGGAAATTAAAAGATTGGAAAATTTGGTTAAGGCTTTAGAAAAATATCTTTCATTAGAAAAGCCTTTGAGAGAAATAAATGAAATTCTTTGGGATAATATAATTGAGTCAGTAAAAAGTATTTTGTCTTTTGTTCAAACAATCTTTGAACAAAATGACTTGATCAAAGTAGCTCAGGAAGAAATACCCAAAACAAGAGATGAATTAAAGGGCAGACCTGAGCAAGCCAATCAACTAGGCTTGGGCTTTCAATCTCGACTAAGCAACAAGCCTTCTTTAATTAGGAATTGATGACAGACTGTGGTGAAGAATTTGTTTCATCTTGAGCATGAAATACAAAGTATTTTGTTCCCTAGTCAAATTCTTAATTTTACAGTAATACGTAGTGTCAAGGACATTGAGAAAACTTAAAAGAACCATAATAGCAGAAGATCAATGGTGGGAAGACTTATTGGAAATTTTGTAAAATTTATCTTCAGGCAGAGAAATTTGTCTTTTACCATCATGTGAAGGATAAATAGTGAGTACAGGTTAAAGAGTATCAGTTGAACAGGTTAAAGAGTATCCGTAGAAACAAAGAGTATCAGACAAGCAAAGGAATTACTCAAAGGGACAACATTGAGCCCTATTATAGCACCTGCCTCCAGCACATCCGCAAAATGAGGAAACAACACACCACCAGTTACATTTTATTCTATCTACGAGATCATCTGTCTCCTTTTTTTTTATAACTTATTTATTAGTCACCCTAAATTAAGGGCTAGGTTAGTGTGAGATATTTTCAATCATTTTTTGTATAAATAAATCCTCAAAGAGAGTATTGAGGGTGGATTCTACTACTTTGTTGTGACATTGATGTTTTTGAAATAAAAGTGCATTGGAGAAACTTCTTTGTGGCTTGCTGGATGATAATTTGAAGCTCAGGACTTTTTGTAGGATTCATGTGTCTGACTGCAGTTCAATAAGTATTTCTATCCTATGTCTTAAGTTTTATATTTGTTTATAATATCATTGTGTCCATTTCTGAATACTTTACATAAAAGAATAACTCAGAATTTACTTAATTGTACTCTGAGTTCAGTTGTGATTATTCTAAATGTTTTCCTCTAAATTATTTATAAGCAACGAATTCTTAATTGCTTTTGCTTTGCTAATTTAAACATTTTGATTACTATAGTAAAGAATTCTTCGCTGCTCTTTATTTGTAATCATTTCATTTCTTTCTTTTGAACATGGTGAAAGATTCTTGACTGCCTTTCATCCCTTCAAAATCATCCCATCCACTTTAAATTTTAAGGATTGTCCTCCGTCTAGCTATCTAGCCCCGTGTGCCATCTTGTGTGTAGAATAGAAATCCCGCAGCCATCCTTTGACTCCATAGCCCAATGGACTCGAAAATCTTCAACCTTGCCCCTAGTTTGTGGATTCCACCATTTTCAAACAAACTCTTGGATTTATAACTAGCCTAAAACTTTCTAAGAACAAAGACAAATTATAAAGAGAGAGCCCTCTCTGGATGCAGATTGGCTAAATTCTGCATCTGAAGGTTGGTTTGTGGTTACCTCGGGTATACTTTCCTTTTCTTACAACTTCAAGGAAAACCTGAGTGATAACCATTCCGCACTTTCAATATATTTGTTGGTCCTATATTTATAAAAGCCTATTCATTAACTGTTTTGAGGCTTTTATGCCTATTTGGGATAAAAATTTAAACCTATAATAGAAAATAAGATTGTGTTGCTTCACGATTTTCTATTTGGCAAAGAAAATCGTAAGCATGATTGCTTTGGACTCTTCGCTCGCTTTTCCAGCATTTGTTTGAACGTTCCTTTGATTTGGGCGATTTCCTGCTTGATTTGGGTTGGATGGATAGGAGGAAATCCATGAGAGGATCATTCTCCACCTGTCTGCATACTTCGTTGCTTATTTAGCACCTTAGAACCCATCGAACCATGGTTGTGGCTACAAAAACATGGATTAGCTGCAGAATTGTGTTAGTTTTTTAGCTGAATAAAATTATTAATCTAATAATAAGAAACATTTCAAAATATGAAAAATAGGTCATTAAAATACCTTACCATGCCAAAACTTGCAGTTTAACACTTGTTTGAGCTAATGGTGATGACAAAAAGAAGGAAATATGAGCGAAAGGAAATGTAAAAAATGAGGCAATCATGAGGCTCTACAATACCTTTCTTGATTGTCTCTAGTGTTGAATGTTGCAACAAGAAACAATGAAATTGGCATCCCGAAACAACATCCTTGATCCTGGTGAAAATTAAACACCTAGACTAGGTGGGGCTCACACAGGCTATTTTTAGGTGTATGTCTATTTTTAGAATGTTGAGCAAGTCTATTTATAGCAGGAGTCTATTTATAGATGGTTGAGAAAATTATATTTATGGATGGGCATCTATTTTTGGAATGCATTTGCGAAGTCTGTTCGTGGATTGCATGTCTAAAAATAGAATGCATTTCAATTATTATTATCTTTTAATAATAATTAGACAATAAATAATAATTTGTTCTCTTGAAGCACTTGATTTCAGTTAACTGATGTGGCAATCCAGTTATTTGAAGGAATTTTGAGTTCTAAGGTTGGTTGGTGGGACATGCAAGTGGAATTCATTGTAACTGAGTGATACAATTTGTAACAGAGTTGGATGTGTAGTTATGTGAGTTGTAAAGTAGTTTAACTCAGTTAAGTGAGTTAAACTCAGTTGTGCTAGTTGTAACTAGTTGTAACTAAAGATACACTAGTGAGAGATCAGTGAATTAAATATTAAATTAATTCACATGGAGTGATCTCGCATGCAACTGAAGATTTACTACTGTTAACTACATGCATGTTAGATCCAGTGGAGACCCAGTTGAGAGATAGGTGAAAGGGACAGTTTGACTATCAGTTGTGACATTAGTGGGTGCACTCATGCAACCAAACACACATTGGAGATGCCTATGAGTATTGCGTAGTCAAGGCAGGCTATAATGAATCATTTAGAGGTTCTTGACCATCAGGGATTGTGCAGTGGAGGCAGTAAATTGTTGCATGAATATGCCAATTTTTGTATGACAGTGTGAGACGATTGTATATTGTACTAAGAGCTCTTGGAGTAGAGTTTTGTATGATATTGTTTCATGTTCCATGATATATACATAATATATGATATTGGGGTTTTTAGCTTTATGATTTCTCGGTAAAAACATCTGTGTTATGTGTGATTAATCTTTCTTCATGTGTTTACAATTGGCGATTAAATTTTTGCAAATATTTAAGTAGAAGGATTATGTATTTAACAGTGGCATATAACTGTTAGATCAAGAGAGTCCAGGAAATACATAGTTGTGTTAAAATTTATACATCTGGTGCAAGCCTGGAAAGAATTACTCGCCTTAACTCTTCCTTTTCAATTCTCACTATCATGGGAAGATTTTGATGTTCTCTCAAGATCCTCTTTCCTCTATAGTCTTGCTAATGGCTCAGATTCTTTGTCTGAGTAATCCCTTGCTTCTACTACCTTTTAAAATTTTCCTTCAAAGTACAAAATATCCTGCAAATTGAGGCCTTCATACAACCTCCAATTGCTGAGTAATACCCATCTTGGTGAGGAGTCTTATGTCGGTTCCTGAAATAGCCATCTCATTGCTTACAACATAATTAGCATCATGAGAAGAAGAAGCTCCCTTTAACTTTTATCCTATTGATGATGCGTGATCATATTCTTTGGCCAACTCAACTTTTTTAGTGGAACATTCTCCCATTTGTTTCTCAACATCCTGCTCTAACATGAGGCTCAATTTTTGCTTATTTTCCTCTACATATTGTAGAAGCATTCAAAGCTCTGAATTCTTTGCTTGAATGCAATGGTTGATCTCTTCTAACTCTTGAATTATTTCTCACTTCAATCATTTTCCCATGATGACATTCATAATCCTTGGAAAAATGGTCAGACCACTCTGATACCACTTGATCCAAAAATTAGTAGATTGATAAGAAGAGATAAAGGTTCAGTTATACTTTCTTTGCCTTGAAGATATAATGTTGGTATGGTGGGAATCCAAACATTAATAAGGGCGCAAAATGAATGGTAAGCTCCTTTCTTCTTAGTTGGAATTCACTAATGCATTAAAGAAGCAATTTTATCTGTTAGCTTATACTCAAAAATAATTCATGGAATGGTAAAACATAAGACAAGGAAAAGGTCAATGCGTACAAATTTTTACTGAAGATCTAGGGAGGGAGAATTGGATTTGAAAATTCCATTAGATTATCCAAAGACACTTTTGAAATATATTGGTGCATTGCATAGTTATCTTCGTCATACTCTCTTGATGTTTAATCTCACTAATTTTGATGAAGTATGTATCCAAGCTACTCATCTTGATTCTAGGGGAAAGGGTGTGAAAAATGTATTTGCAAAGAAGAAACCATCCAAGTTCATTGGAGGAAAATCTAAAGGAAAGAGGAAAACAACAAAAAGCCTTTATTACATTGAAAGAAAAGATCAATACTGAACCAGAGTTAGCGTTGCCATATTTGCAACAACTATTTGAGATAGAGACCGATGCAAGTGGGTATGAAATGGGAGCAATTTTGATGCAGTAGCATAAGCCAATATGTTATCACTCTAGGATATTTCCTAAATTTGTCATTGATTATCCTAATTATGATAAATATTCGTATGTTTTAGTATAAAGTGTTAAGAAATGGAAAGAATTACTTTAATGGGAAAGGAAAAAATAATACATACAAATCATCCACAATTACAGTATTTGGAATTGCAGAAGAAGCTACAAAAATCAAGACATTTCATGTGGATGGGACTTTTACAGTGATTTCATTTGGTCATCAAGTATAAGAAGGGTGTAAGTAACAAAGTGGCAGATATGTTATCTCGACCTCCAATTAATTCATATGTTGTCTTCTATAACTATTCTTTAGCACTTGAAAACTATGTTGAGCAGTATGCTAAGGATGCAGACTTCAAGGATGTGTACAAGAGGTTAACTCATGGTTCACAAGAAGAAAATTACCATTTTGAAGGAATGTTACTCTATCATGTTAATAAATTGTGTATTCCTGAAGACGAAAGAATGCATATTAATAGAGAAACCCATGCTTCTCATATATAATTCCATTTTGGTGTAGGAAATATTGTAGCTCATTTGCAAATATTTTTTTATTGGCCTTGAATGATAGAAAAAATATCTAGATTTGTTAAAGGGCATGCCTTATGTGCCACTAGTAAACCCACTAACAGGAAATTGGGGTTGTATACACCACTTCCAATTCCTTCTCATCTATGAGAAGTATTTATATGGATTTCGTAGGAGGTTTTCCTATGCCCAAAAGAGCTCATGATTTCTTATTTGTAGTTGTGGATAGGTTCAACAAGATGTGTATTTTGATTCCTTGCAAGAAGCAAGTGAAACTTGAACAAATGGCACAGTTATTTTTCCAGCATATTTGGGTTCACTTTGGATTTCCCACTTCTATTATATCATATTGAGATTCTCAATTTCTCAGATAATTTTGGTCGAGCTTGTGGAGAATGATGGAAACCAAGCTGGAAAGGAGTACTACTTTTCATCCATAGAGTGATATACATACATAGGTGGTTAATAGGACCGTGGCACATTCTCTCTGAGGATACTATAGCAAGAATACTAAGCTTTGGGATGAAAATTTGCATTATGTAAAACATGCCTACAACCAAGAATTGCATTCGTCAACTAAAAGATCTCCATTTGAAGTTTGTTTTGGTTGCCAATTGAAGTCTCCATTGTATTTCATTTTTGGGAAGTAAGTTGATTCTCATGAACATAAAGATGAATATGAAGCCCAAAAAATCATACAGAAGATCCATATGGTGCATCAATCAGTGCAGTAACCGTTGGAGAAGAGCCAAGCCCAATACAAGGCTAGACATGATAAAAACGGGATGGATCATCATTTCCACGTTGGTGATCTAGTTTGGCTACACATTAGCAAGGATAGGTTAGCAAGGGAAGGTACGAAGCTCAAGCCAATCCGGTATGGCCCATTTACTATTTTGGAGAAGATTGGAAGTGTTTGGGAAAATTATAGACTTTAATTTGACATACATAAATCATCAACCAGGGGTAGGTAACCTTATGAGATGTTGCAAAAATATATGCAGGATAATACTTTAAGTGTTTTTCTAAACAAAACCACACACGCACAACTTCAATATCTATTTTCCTCATCAACACTAAGCATAAAAGGCTATGGAGCAGATTTAATAATCCCTCTACAACACCTAAAATCGTTGATGCTAATCAGAATAAGATAATGGATCAATCAAACAACAATTAAACCAATTCAACATTTCACAATGTAAATGAAATCCTGATTAAATAACTCCAAACATATTCATAAAATAAGGTTCACCATTTAACCATCATACATGTGTTGCTACAAATTATAAAAGAGAAACAACAATTGTGTAATAATTATGTCAATTTGTTAGGACTCCATTGGATATCTAAGGTTGAGAAGAGACCAACAAAGGTAACCACAGACCAAGCTCTCGCCCAGTAGCTAGCCCTACTAGGCAGAAGAGGAATCTCCCCAAGGGATCACAGCCAAGAGGGCTAGATAAATTAGGTTTTAGGCTAGGTATAGTAGCACAGGGGTTTTGATTCATTGATTTGGGTGCTGGATGAGTGAATTAGGTTAAAGAGGAAACTAGGTTAGGGAAAAAGGACAAGAAATTGCAGACATATGATGGGGAAAGGTAGGTAGGTAATTTAACACTTTAAGGAGCTTTGATGGAGTGGATTATATTGGTGAGGTGCTAAAAAGAGAATGACATACATGAATTCTTTTTAAACAGAGGAAATGAAACACAAGTAAGATGATTCTCCCAAAACAGAGCATTAAAAATGAATTATGCTTATCTCACTTAAGAATCAACCATAGTATAGAAATTTCATGATCATGGATAGTAAAAAAAATTCACACATATGTAAACAGAAGAAGAAACTATGCCAAAATACATTACCACAGGAATCCCACCAAAATAGCTGCAAATCTGTCAATACATTCTTGCCAAAAGTATGATACAATAGTGTTCTCTGATCAATACAACAACATCCAAGCCTTGCAATGAGAAAGGAGGTGGAAGATATAGGAAAAACTAATCGTCCCCAGCTTAGGGGTCGAATCCCCAACTTGAGGAACTAATCCCCAAAATATTGAACTGAAAACCCAAAGACTAGGGAGGTCAACAAACTCATCCCTAACTTTGGTGAAACTGATTCATCTTAGCCAAAAATCCAATGTATTTACCCTCTAGTAACTAAAATTAACTTAATTACATTTAAATAATCAAATTACATCAGTAAAATTCATGGATTTTTTTACCAAACTGAGAAAATCTGGAACTTTTGGAAAAAATCAGCAAATTAGCAAAAGTGCAGTGCCTTGGGTAGGAGCGCAGCACCAAACACAAGAGTGCAATGCCAACTTCAAGGCTCATGATAGCTCGTTGGAAATTTTCTCCTGTATAGTTTCCCAAACTTCCCTTGGTTTCTAAAAATTATGATTTTAGGGCCCTTAAAAGCGCAATCTCCCAACACTGCTCCAAAGCGCAGTGCCAGCCTGAAAATAGGGGCAGAAAGGTGATTTTGTAGGTGTTTTTGGCCATTTATCCCTACCAAATTGTCCAATTTTTTAGTGAAAATAGCCAAAATTGAATTTAGAGGGCCTTGTAATCAGGCTCCTAGAGAAAGAGCAAAACCCTAGGCGTTGCACTTTTGACAAGCTCACTGTGCTGAATTTCAGTGAAATTTTGTCAAAATGCCCAAAATTTCAAAAAATCACCCAAAAATTTTCAAAATTGGTGGATAGAGTGTTGATGATGTGCCTCAAACAATCAGGGAGGCATCAGCAAGGATCTCAAGTTTATCTTCCTCCTTTTTCTTGATTAGGGTTTGCTTGTGTTTTTCCTCCAACTATTTGAGTTTGATGTTACAAATCTTGTTTCTAGTAAGATACCTATTGGACATGTTTCTAAGCATCTTATTATTTTTTTTTCCTTATGGAGGAGATTCTCAAGGTGGAGTTTTACCCTATCTAGCCATACCTCTCTATCATCTTCAACCTCCTTGGCAATCCTCTCCTAAAAAGTGAGGTTTTCAGCCTCAAGTTTATGCTGCTATAGAGATATCTTAAGACCTATTGTTTTTGGTCTTGTTCTACTGGTTTGAATGTCATCATGTTTAGAATCATCAAGTGACATCATTGCCTTACGCTTGGTATCTTGTATTTTTTCTTTGAGCGGCTCTAGCTCCATGAGTACTTGTTGATATTTCAGCTGCTTAAGGTCTTCGGAGAGAATGGATATAGTAGAAGTCAGGGTTTGAAGGCTTTCATGAATGCGAGCAAATGTCCTAGACAGAAAATGATGATGGATGATGTTATTGGTAAAGTTCATTTACCTTTTATTCAAGGTACTACTGACAAGATCGCTCGGATTTTAAGGAAGCATAAGATCTCGTCTTCTTTTAAGCCTTTAAACACCATTCAGAGCTCCCTTAAATCGGTTAAGGACAAGTTGGACCCAAAAAGCATGAAAGGTGTTTATTTGATCCCGTGCTCTTGTGGGACTCCCTACATTGGCGAAACTGGTCGATCGATTAATAAGAGGATCCAGGAGCATTCTGTTGATATTAGACATGGTAGAACCAAGTCCTCAGCGCTAGCTGAGCATTCGGAGAAGACAAAGCATCATATTTGTTTGGAAGACGCTAGAGTCCTTGCTAGGGTAGTCCTTGCTAGGGTTGATCATTTCCATCACCGGAAATTTAGGGAGGTGATAGAGATTGAGAAGAGGCCTTGTACGTTGAATAGGGATGATGGATGGAAGGTTAGCAGTTGCTGGATTCCATCTCTTCACTCCTTGTAAGGGTCCTTTCTTTCTTTTTCTTTGGTATTTTTATTTTTATTTTTATGTTTTTGATCATATTATTTTTATTATATGATTTGATATTTATAAAAATAATTTATTTTATTTTTATTTTTATTTTTATTCTAGTTTTAATTTTATTTATTTATTAATGCTTTTACTTATTAATTTATTTATGGATTATTTCCTTTACTTTTATTTTATTATTTTTACTCGAATTTTATTTCTAATTTTATGTATTTATTAAAAAATTTATATATTGATTTTCTTAGTTATTAATTGATTAAATCCCCCATTTTTTTTTTATTTTTTTTTTTTTATTTTATTTATTTATTTTTTTAAAATATTAATTTTTTATATATATATATATATATATATATATATATTATTTATTTATTTTTTATTTTTATTTTTTTTTAAATCCTTTATTTTTAGTTTATTTTATTTGTATTTTAATCCTAATTAAACATTTTTTAATTTGGACTTTGATTTTTATTTTATTTATTTATTTATTTATTTATTTTCATTTTTATTTTTATTTTATTTTCATTTTATTTATTTATTTATTTTTATTTTTTGGGTGTCATTTTAGATTTTAGTTTTGATTTTATATTATTTTTAGTTTTGAATAGCATTTTTAGGGTTGGGTTAGTTATGTTTTCTGTTTTTATTTCTATTTTTATTTCTGACCGCTTATTTTTTGTTTATATTTTTAATTTTAACCGTTCTTTAACTTTTCTTGGGTTTTGACCGTTGCTTCTCTCCTCCTGGTATAAATAGGTTTGTCTGGTCAACCAATCTTCATTATCCTGATGATGAACTACAGTCGGTAGTTTGAAACGCGTCGTTCCTAAAATTCTCATGTGATTTCCCGGAAGATTTATAATCTAATATGCTTGTTCTCCTGTTCAAGGAATGATATGACAAACTGAGTTCTTTCCATGTTATCCTGCAGTTATTTTATCATGGCATCCTTCTCTTTGATGATCAGTTTTGAGGTCTCCTGATCATCTTGATCATCAAAATCCATCAACTCAAAGACTTTTTCTTCCTCATGAAGGTATTCCTCTTCATGGACAACTGTCTCTTTCTGCTGCTCATTCTGGTGTACCTGCTTTGTTGATGAAGAAGGTAAGGCACCTTCCATAATCTGTGGAGAAAACACTTGCCTAGGTCCCCTCTGATAGGTTTTTATATGTTAGTCCTTTTTGGTCTTTTTCACTGCAGCCCTACTAGATGACTCTATTTCTTTTTGAGGCACTGATACTGGTGGTGGAATTGGTCTAACAGGATGAGATGGTGGAGTAATGAAGACATCATTCTCATTGAAGGTCTCCCAAGCAATGTTCAGCTGATTGAGATGATGAAGGAAAATTATCTTGATAAGAGAGTGATGACAAAATTTTTTCATCTGATGTTTTGGCTCTCTTCTCTGCACTTTGTAAGCCATATTATCAATGCTTCTGTACAAATAGTGAGGAATGTTGAGCAATTTTACCCTTATGAAGTGCATGAGCAACTGTTGTTTCAATTTATTAGGTAAATTAACACAAGTATTTAATTATCAATATGGGTTTGTAAGACTTGGAAGCAGCTCAAAAATATGGATTTCAACTACAATAAATTTTAGAAGATGAATTATTGAATTTAAAGGAAATGCATATTACAAATATAGAACCTAACTAAATAATTTCTAATTCGTTAGGTAATAAGCAGAAGAAGAAGCTCCTAACTTAGGAGAACTTGGTTGACCTTCTCTACAATACTATTTCATGAAAAGAAATCAAAATCACTAATGAACAATAGCTCAAGATGCATAGAAGAATAATAGAAGAAGCTCCTAACTAAGTAGGTCCTTGATGTCCTTCATTATAAATCCATTCATCATTAATGCCATTGGAAATTTAGAAAATCACTTCAATCAAAAGCAAGAAAGATGAATTCTAGTTTCTAGTATCTGATCAGATAAAAGGAGAGTTTAACTTAAACACTGGTTTAACCCTTCATATGAAAATTAGAAACTAGATTAAGATTCATCAACAATCATAACATATCATCATACATCTAATTAATTGATTAAACATGAAACAAAACTAGTTTAGGAAATTGCAACTAAATTAACCAGAAAGTGCACTTAGCTCGGTGTGGGGGCCCTCTACCCTTGCCTCACACACTGAAAGTACTTCTCATCTACTGCAAATTATTCAACTCTCATGCATAAGAAGATGATAAATTATGTCTTCAATTAACTTCAAAAAATAAGAATCTCAAAGTCTCAAGTTTTTCCTACTACCTTCTTATCCTTTTATTGGAGAGAGAGCACTCCTATTGATACATATGAGTTGCTTTGAAAAAGAGATAATCAACTCATAAATACAACTCCACTTTTCTTTCAACCAATTTCTAAAATTACAAAATATGATCCCTATAAATCTTTACACAAATCTTGAATGAGATATCCATATCCTCATGATCTTCTCCTTGAAATAAGCTTGAATAATTATCTCCTCAAATCTCTTTGAAATATTCCTACACATTACAAGACTCACTAAAATTTTGAGACATATACGAAAATATAATATTTTTCTAATAATTAATCATAAATTCTCTCAAAATGCGTGAAAATAAATAAATTGGAAAATAATGAGGGAGACCCATATTTAACATGGAAAGAGTATGATAAATAGTGAATGGAGAAATATATTATGGATAAATGTGAGGAATAACAAAAGGAAAAGAGGGTGAAAATGCAACATTTTGGAGGCCCAACATTCCCCCCAACTAAACTTGTTGCATGTCCTCATGCAACCTTGCATGAATTTTCTTGTACACTTTTGGCTTCTTAGTTTTTCATTTATGTATTTTTAACAATAAAGAATCCCATGATGTGAAGTTCGTGAGTAGCAACTGATAGTTCTTCTAGTTGGTTTTTGTGTGACAACCATGAATATGATAAATTTTGGTTCTTGTGTTCACAACATTCATTTTATTTACTTTTCTTGCTGCAATATTATTTTAAGCATACATGCACTGGAAATGATAAGCTATCAATGTATATATGAAAGTCCTTTTCTTCATGTTTATACATCATGCCGATATATATTTTCATGTTTTTGAATCAAGTGCAACAAAGTGTAATTGGAAGAGACATGTTCGTCAATGGTATAGAAAATGAAATATAAGATGATAATGAGTATAGTTCCCCCCCAACTGAAGATATGTTATGTTTATGAAAATGAGAAAAGAAATGACGCATGGTGAGGGAGTTTTCCAAATTCATTCATTTCTAGAAATTAAGGAATTATATGGTTAAAATTAGAAACCAATATAACTCCACTTACCCAAAAAGTTGATGAACTATGCAATAGGAATGTGGATGATGTTGTTGATGGATCATGGAAAATGTGGTTGTTGTTGTTGGATCACGGATCAGAAGATAGAGTCTGAGAGTGGAACTATGGTAATCTCATATGGCTGAAAACATACTATTGTAACTGTTGATGGAGTCATGAAAAGTATATAGTCTTCACCTACTAAAATTATCGATGGTACAAATCTAATCATGCGAATATATGTGTTGTTGTCGAGCATGAATAGAAGTCATTGGATTACTGACCATTATTGAATGTCGTTAACCAATGTGAGGCAAACTCACCATTAATGTCAACGAGTGCCAAGGTACCCAAGTACATCTTGCAAATTTCGAATATATGATCTGATGTCGAGCCACTTGCAAGATCCAATGATCAAGGGACATTTATGTATTCCCATGATTGTCAACGAGAAAAATTGTCATTAGGGCATACAAGCCTCAAGGTATTAATGAGGACTCTAGTCTCTATCCCAGATAAGGTGCTGATGTCGATGGGTCAAGACTTGTTGAAAGGTGGGCCTTAAGAAATCCCACATCATTCAATGTGAGTTCGTACAAAATTTTCGGTAGGACTATAGATAAAAGATCTCATAGTCAACCAATTTTTATGGCAAAGAAGACAAGGCAATGTAGAGGTTTGGATTGTTTATTTGTAAGGTAAAAAGATGAACTGAAAATAAGACGAAAATGTATGCGACTCAGAAAGTAGTTATGTGTGAAGTCGTGATGGATAAGGCAATGAATCAGTGGACTCCAACATGGATGACTGATGAAATTTGAAGGAGAAATATGGATAAAACATATTTTGGCATAAAAATGTGACTGATGAAATTTGAAGGAGAAATATGGATAAAACATATTTTGGCATAAAAATGTTTTTGTATAATGGAAAATGTCACGAAATTTGTAATTAAGTTTTAACTCCTCCTTGCTTCAATGATGTATGTGATTTCTAGAGATCTCGTCTTCATGAACTTGGATCATCTCCATACCTGTTAAAGCTCAATACAAATCCTGCATGAAAACTATGAGATATTTTGAAAAACATAAATGCAGAAATGCTAGCAACTAAATAAAATGAAATGCATTTTTCTTACCTGTTGCCTTTGCATGCAAGTTCCTTTGAAATGACTCGAAAATTTGTTTTCAAAAGTTTTATGAAGTGTCTATTTGTGAAATGTTTTTTATTTTATTTTATTTTATTTTATTTATTATCATTATTATTATTAAAAGAGCATGCATTCCATTGCTAATAAAAAAATCTTTAATATTTTGTATCATAACAAATCGACACAAATTCAAATTTAGCTTCAACCACTATCGGTTAAAACATCGACCTTCCAAGTTGGAGATGCTTAACTTATTTATAATACAACTCTGCTACAAAGTGTTTAGTCAGATTCTATAAAGAAAATATTCTTCTTGGGAAGATTATATTGTTGACCACATGTACAACCATTAACCAAGTTGGACAACTCTTACTTGATATTGTTGTGGAAACCATCGTTGAGCAAACTCCGTTGACGTAGACCCAATTCTACTAGTGAAGAGGGACCATACCAAGAACATGGTCAATGCAGTAGCCATATCACCACAACCCGCATTGATATTTATCATTTTTTAGGGTTTGAATGGATCCCCAACATACATTTTTGAGGGTTCATGCCTAGTTGTGTGGAGTGCTCGCACAACTCCTAACTCCGAGGATCAAGTGTTCATTGAAATATGTATCGCTCAGGGTCGCTATTGTTATGCTAGGTTGTGTATGGCACATAATAAGCCCCAACATTTAATGGCCAAAGGATTTCAAGCATTTTCAGCTCAGTGACTTTCTTTGCAACGAGATGAAATGTGGCGAAAGATCTTTAGAGGGAAAACCCATAGAAAATATCTATATATTTCCCTCCACGTTCTTCGCTGCAGTTAATGTTTTCCCCTATGACAGATCTCTGCCGCATAATCATGGTGACAAGCTAAAGGGACTTATTCAGAGAAACTCCAATGGAATTACACAACGACGGCATAAGGGATTTAAGCATCTGGATGAATGAGACTGATAGGTAAATGTATGCAGAATTGGAGAACCAGAGGATGAGAGAGTAGAGGGTTCTGATGTGCACAACTAAGGACATGTCGACCTTCCTTGACATTCCAATTGGATCAACAAGTTTCAGGACTCTCACCAACACTATGGCAAGAAAAGAACATGATTCCATGTGGATCATGGTCAGGATAATGGGGAAGGACCAGTTATACATCTTCCTGTCAAGAATGTACTTGTTAGATACGATCACACTGAAGCTCAGGAAGATGGTGTAGCTTAGCACGACGTTTTTTAGGACATTTCATTCACAGAAGTGCTTCCCTTGCCTGATCTCATCCCCATATTTTCAATAATGCAGCAAAAACCCGAAATGGGTATCAGTAAGACACCAATATCTCAAAGCCATATAAAAATTTGATCCCAAATGTGACACTCAACTGCAGATTCTCAAGTACATAATAGATTTCGTCGTGCTCTAGATTTTGCAGAACGTGAGCCCAAGCATCTATGATGCTTAGGAATAACCCCATGTAAGCAGGGTCGATCTTTTCTAGTTCAATGAATCCTGGTTCAATCAATTCTGGTTCTTCTCATCGTTATGGTGGAAAGATGCCCCCTTACGCAGAAACTTGCAGTAGATTGCATTTTGATGTTGGATAAACAGTGATTTCAACAAACCTCACCGACAAAATTTAATATAGTAGATGTCTCGGTGTTTTTCGAGAGTTCTTAGCTTCCTGAAGAAGCTATCTCCATCAACAATGGACCTCGAGAAGGTTCTTCTCTGTGTATATATCTCCATCTCTAGTAATGCAAATGACAAGTTAAGTTATTGTGTTCTACTGCATTCTCTTTCATGGCATCAGAGCTCCTCAGGGAGTCTTCTGTTTAAACAGTAATTTCAACCAACCCCCATGGACAGAATTAAATGTAAGATTTGTCTCGGTGTTTCTAGAGAGATCATCTAGCTTCTTGAGGAAGTTATCCCACTGACATTCTAGAATCCAAAAGCTTCTGTGCTTTGTATAAATATCTGTTCCTAGTAATGCAAATCAACAAGTGTGTGTGTATTTGTTCCTTGTAATGCAAATCAACAAGTGTGTGTAAAGTTGCGTTCTCTGTTATGGTATCAGAGCTCCTTCATTGGAGTCTTCTGTTTCTGTCATGGTATCAGAGCCGATGGTTTCGGCTTGGTGTTTGTAGGGGTGGGTGCATGCAGTCGTTTGTGTTGTGAGGAGTTGTGTGCTCAGTGTTTTTAAATAGTCGAGGGTTCGGCTTATGGGCTATGCTGTGTGAAGAGAGATTGAAGCAGAGGAGTGCTCAGTGAGGGAGTTGTGTGCTCGGTTGTTTGTAGAATGTATTGACCCTTGTGCGTGGTGTAGACTGGTGAGGCTATTTTGTGCATCTGTAAATGCTATGAGGATAGCATTTTGGGGGCCATGGCTTTACTTATTTGCTGAAGAGTTGTGTGTAGTGTGGAGGGCGTATTGGCCCGAGGTTGAAGGTTGAGTTTGTGAGAAATCACTATGATTTTTGTTGTGTGCCATCACAGAGAGATTGTTGAGGGTGTGTTGCAGAGGATTCTCTGTGTGCTGCTACTCTACTGCTAAAAATTCGTTTGTAGAAAGTCTGTTTGGAGAAATTTTGTTGGCAGCCTATAAGGTTCTAGTGATCGGAGAAGGGCACCCTAACCGAACATAGAGACCCATGCTGTGTATGAAGAGAGACCATTGCAGTCTAGTCGAGGGCGTCAAACTGCTGAGAACGTGTATTCTGGGATTTAAAGAGAACTGTGGTATAATGTCTTGGGAGATTTAAATATTTTGGTTTATATTTCAATTTTCTACGTTTATATGCGTTTGTGATATAATTGATGCAAGTTGTGGTGTATGGATGTTGATTGTTTGAAGGCCACCGTAAGGGAGACTCAGTCACCGAGTCGAATTGAGAGTTTGAGCAACGTTGTGAGGTTTTGGCTTTGTAAGCTGAGTTTCCAGCCCGTGTGAGCCACGCATGTGAAGGAGGCGTAGTGCCTGTGTTGTCATTATTGAGAGGTGCTTTGGGAGCAGCATCGAGGAAGAGCGTTGAGTAGCAAAGAAGATTGTGAAGCTGCAAGTGGAATTGCTTAGAGCAATTCGTGTAGGAGCCATTGGAGCTCGTTGAGGGAGGTTGATTATGGTGCCAAGTGTTTGTGTTTGAAGTGCAATAAGTATTGAGCAGAGGAGCTCCCTTAAGGACCGGTCACTGTATGTGAAGTGGTAATTGAATCGGTCTTGAAAATATATTGTGAGTCGTTGGTGGTGTTAGTTGAAGCTGCGATTGTGAACCAGAGGGCCAAGATTTGTGAGGTGTTGTTGAGCGTGGATTTCTGGAGACGCTCTACTAAAGGATCTGCATGCGAGATCCAAGAGTGTGAAAGCAAGCTTGGAACTTCCCACGATCGCTGCCTGTAGCAGTTTGGAGTTGTCAGGGGTTCAAGTTGTGGTTGTTCAGTGTTTATTTGCATGTGAATTGTGTGAAGCAATCTGTGCATACTTTAATTGCTTCTACCTGGAATAAAGTAGAGTTGTTGTTGTGGAGCTGAATCTAAATTATGGAAGAACGTGGAGCTGGAGCTGATTGAAATCGTGCATCGACAAAGAAGATTGAAACAACAGAAGATAAAGAATGATAGAGCATAGGCAGAATCTGGAATATTTCCAACCATATAATTTATGCTTAATGAAGAATTTATGCTCAATGAAGATATGAATCCAGATCAGCCAGAAGATTTTATAGATGCAGTATTGAAGAGATTAATGCCAATGCTGCCATCATTCTCAGGTAAAAATTTTGAGATTTGGGCTATTAAAATGGAGGGAATGCTAGGATCGGTAGATTTATGGAAATTTGTTCAAGATACTTCTATAAATCCCCTAGATAAGAGCAGACATGCAATAGCCTTGTTTCTTATTATATCAGCGCTAGATGAAAACATCCTGTCAAGCATTTTAAATGAATTTGGTGAAGTATTTGATCCAAAAATGTTTTGGCATATTATTGAAATGAAGTATAGCATGAAGTGGAGTGAAAAAGACAAAATTGATGAAGTTGTTGTTAAAAATAGTGATTGTGTTTAAAACATCATAATTGGGATCAAGACTAAAAGTATGTCTCTAGCTGACAATAGAGTAGCATGTGATAGTCAGGAAACTCCCTGTGATGCAAAAACTTGTGAAGTCAAATATGATGAGAATTATATATCTCATGAAGAGTGGTTCAATTTGATGCATGAAAAGCAACTCATTGATGAGTTGTGTGGTGAGAAGATATGCCTATCTCTATATACAAATCAAATGTGGGTTGACATGTTTGCGACAACGAAGTTGATTAAAGAGGTTGAAATCATGAATCAACGAACTATGCAAGATGAAGATCTACATAATGATGTAGAGATTGCAAAGAGCAAAATTGTGGAGGATTCAATAGCAGCTCATGAAGCTGTAGAGGACTCAAGAGTAGCTGATGAAGTTGTAGAAGACTCAATAATAGTTGATTAACTGAATAAAGTTAATAGCCTCTTTGAAGAAGAGGTGGTACATCCAACAACTATGGTTGTTGTTGATAAAGATGAATTTGTAAGAAAAGTAAAACATGATGAAAATAGCTCAAATTATGATTTTGTGAATCCCATGAATGTTTACGAGTGTGCAGATATTGACACTGAGGAAAAAGTAATTGAAGAAATGGAAAGCACTGTTGAAGAAATGGCAAGCATTGAGGACAAGTGTAAATCCCGAAAACATCCAACAATGGTGAATGGAAAGAATGTTGTCTGCAAACAAGAATTGAGAAACTTCACCACTATCTTATGGCGAGAAAGGTGAAGATGAAACTGCGTTTGCAAATAAACAAGTATGGACCATTTAGAAAGAAGACAAAAATGAAAGTCTTGTTGTCATGTTTATGTGCTGTTGTAAACCTAGCTGAGACTTAGACCAGCACGCATGTCAATTAGGAGTGTTTATCTGTATAGTGTATTTTGTGTGTTTGTCATATGGTTGAAATTAAAGGGGGGTGTTGGATAAATAGTAATTTCAACCAACCCCTGCCAACAGAATCAAATGTAAGAGTTGTCTCGGTGTTTCTAGAGAGATCATCTAGCTTCTTGAGGAAGCTATCCCACTGACATTCTAGAATCCAAAAGCTTCTCTACTTTGTATAAATATCTATTCCTTATAATGCAAATCAACAAGTGTGTGTAAAGTTGTGTTCTCTGTTATGGTATCAGAGCTTGTTCATTGGAGTCTTCTGTTTCTCTCATTTGATTGCCAAAATCTAAGCGGTTGAGAAATTACAACTCAAAGATCAACGATTAATGATATAACAACTTCACAAATCTTGACGTTGGTATGATCCACACAGGATCCAAATAGCCCTGCGTTGCATGCTCTTTGCTAATCTAGAACTTTCTTCTAGCTAAGTCTTTGACCTTGAATTCATGATGCTTCCATTGTCCATAGACACTGTCATACTTGAACATATAAGTATGTGCACAAAGATACAAAATCATGTCAAAATCCTTCAACAAAGTCATAAGACAAAAACCGACATATGTACCATATAATGGCGAGCCTTATTTCAGCGGCTATCCACCCATTAATGCGCCCAGGGGTGGAATGGCCGCCGCACGATGATCTACGGTTTTAATCTGACGGCGGCCATTCCACCCCTGGGCGCATTAATGGGCGGATAGCAGCTGAAATAAGGCTCGCCCCATATAATCGGTAGAAATGAATGTGTACCACAAACTCAATATCACCTCGAGTAAGAGCCACACGGGTGTCAATGCGGCTTCCAATTCGCCCAAAACCATTGATTCCGATCTTGGTATTTCCCAAAGTTAGAAATTTTTTATCAAAATACCTTTAGTTTCTCACACTTGGAAGTGAAATTGCAGGAATTATCTCCATGGCATTTTTTCGTCATTTGCATTTTTTTTAGTAGCTCAACTCTATATCCCAGTGCTACAGTTGGAATTGCAAAGACTCTGGCCAAAGGTTTATCTCAACTCCCCTGAATTGACTTCGATGAAACCATTTTCCGGAACCCTCGACCCACAATATCGATTCTGCCAGATTTACCAGTGACTCCAAACTGGCTCCTCCAAATTCGATGACAACGAAATATGAAAATATCCTACCGTGATTTCCTCCATATTTTCTGAGTAGAAAACCTGATTATCATTACTCATAGCTACATGCTTATATTCATCCTTTGTAGATTCCGCCTCTGCATAGCGTGAAGAATTATTGAATGCTACACTGTCTTGGGCCAGCCAATTGGTGAGCCAACCTCTATCACAAATTCTCAATGCGGTAATGCTCAGGGGAAGGATCTGCGAGCTTGAATGTTCTGTCGACTCTCTTGATATAGGGAGTCCGAGCAGTGCTAATGCATTGAACCTTCACAATGCAGACTCACCATTATCAGATAGCCTTTTTCGTCCTCATATATAGTCTTGGCTGCGGTAACGGGACCACAAGCCTGTCTCATGACACCGGAGAAAGCATTACCCCATGTTGGCTCCATCTGATGATGGACGTCTGTTGGTTCTCCAAAATGTGTGTTTGATGTTGTTAGTTGTTTTGTATTATTTTTTGTGTTTTGTTTTTTATGTTTTATGTTTTTTTTTTTTTATTGTCATGTTTGGTTTGTGTTTATTTTTTTTATTTTTTTTAAATGTTTGGTTTGTGTTTATTTATTTTTTTATTTTTAATTTTTTTTTATATGTGTTTTGGTTTTTTATTTTTATTTTTAATTTCATTTCATATATGGTGCATTGTGTATTTTGTAATTGGTATTTTTTTAATTTGATTTGTTCAATTTTTATTTTTATTTTCTTTTGCATTTTATTTATTTTAAACACTAAAATTTAGAAAGAGATTTCATTTTATTGTATCCCTCACTTAGAAAATTTAATTAAAAAAAATTAGCAAATGGAGACAAACTAAGGATTTAAAGATGAAATTTATTAAGCATGTTGCAAATCATCAATTTATTCATTCTTCAAAATGTTTATCGACATCTTACTTTCTGATCTTCGAGATCATGTGAAAACGCAAGAGAAGAGCATACTTATTTGAAACTGAAGAAAATAATATCCTACCTACTCTATTTTAGAAAAATAAACTATTTTCTCAATTATAGGAGAATTTCCAATGTATCCATTTGCGTAACAAGATGATAAGAAAAATCACATCCAAATTTGAAAAATATACTTTAATGAATGCTCGGAAATGAAAATTTATCTGATCATAAAAATCTGATGAGAAAGAATGTTGAAAAATGGAGTGGGTGGCCTAATGACTAGTTGAAACCAAGTTTTAAGATGATATTTGTTTTCTTGGCTCTCTTTAGTTGTCATATCACAAAGTTCTTCATGTAGCACTTGTTCAAAATCTTGAATGCACAAGGGATCTTATGATATACATGCTAGAAATTCTTCAATTTTGGGTACTAATGTTTCATCTTCATCACATGTGATCCATGACTCATTCACCTCCTTACAAAGATAACTAGAAGAAGATTCTAAGTTTTCTTCTTGTGGATCATCTTCATGGATTCTTTTTTCCTCTTCTAAGTTATGAAATGAATATTCATCCCTAGTGATCACTCTAAATTTTGGACAAGGATTTAAGAAGATCCTTGTGGTGGCATACCCTCCTTCTGTAAATGGCTTCGTTAACATCATGTTTTTTTTAGATCTTGTTTTGCAAATGGATTTTGCAGTTATATATATATTGTTGGAGGTTTTGTTTAATGAATCTACCCTTCTAATCTCTATCCCTAGGCATAAGAAAACTTGAAAAAAAGAAATACTAGATTTTTGTTATTTTTTTGTGTTTTTTTTTTTTTTAATTTATTTTTATCCTCCTAATTGACTATGTTTAAGTATGCTTCCCCGAAAACAACGCCAAAAATGTTGAGTCAATTTATTGGGTAAATTAACACAAGTATTTAATTATCAATCTGGGTTTGTAAAATTTGGAAGCATCTCCAAAATATATGGATTTCAACTAGAATCAATTTCAGAAGATGAATTATTTAATTTAAAGGAAATGCATATTACAAATATAAAACTTAACTAAATAATTTCTAATCCATTAGGTAATAAGCAAAAGAAGAAGCTTCTAATTTAGGAGAACTTGGTTGACCTTCTCTACAATACTACTTCATGAACATAAATCAAAATCACTAATGAAAAATAGCTCAAGATGCATATAAGAAGAATAGAAGAGGCTCCTAACTAAGGAGGTCCTTACTGTCCTTCATTAGAAATCCATTCATCATTAATGCCATTGGAAATTTAGAAAATCACTTCAAACAAAAGCAAGAAAGATGAATTCTAGTTTCTAGTCTCTTATCAAATATAAGGAGAGTTTAACTTAAACACTGGTTTGACCCTTCATATGCATATTATAAATTAGATTAAGATTCATCAACAATCATAATGTATCATCATACATATAATTAATTGATTAAACATGAAACAAAACTATTTCAGGAAATTGCAACTAAATTAACCAGAAAGTGCACTTAGCTCTGTGTGTGGGCTCTCCACCCTTGCCTCGCACTCTGAAATTTATTCTCAGCTACTGCAACTTATTCAACTCTCATGCATAAAAAAATGATAAATTATGTCTTCAATTAACTTCAAAAAATAAGAATCTCAAAGTCTTAAGTTTTTCCTACTACCATTTTCTCCTTTTCTTGGAGAGAGAGCATTCGTATTTATACATATGAGTTTCTTCGAAAAAGAGATAAGCAACTCATAAATACAACTCCACTTTTCTTTCAACCAATTTCCAAAACTAAAAATATGATCCCTATAAATCTTTACACAAATCTTGGATGAGATATCCATGATATTCTCCTTGAAATGAGCTTGAATAATTATTTCCTCAAATCTATTTTAAATATTCCTACACATTACAAGACTCAAACAAATTTTTAGACATATATGAAAATATAATATTTTTCTAATAATTAATCACAAATTCTCTCAAAATGCATGAAAATAAATAAATTGGAAAATAATGAGGGAGACCCATATTTAACATGGAAAGAGTATGATAAATAGTGAATGGAGAAATATATTATGGATAAATGTGAGGAACAAAAAAAGGAAAAGAGAGTAAAAATATGACATTTTGGAGGCCCAACAACAACCTGATGTGATATGCCTACAGCCCAGAGAATATGCCCTGACAAGTGAATTATTTCATGATGATCTTCATCATGGGAGAAAATCTGTCAAGTAGGTGGATGAAAGGAAAAAACTTATTGTTCTCATTTTTGTATCTTGGCTTGAGGAATGATTCATAGTGCTGGGCATCTATGTTTATGGCATTGAACCAATTTTTACCCACATTGGGTATCCTTGTGGCTGCATCAATAATATCTGTGGATATGGTAAGGTCACCCCTGCAATGGTCACTTGATTTTCTTGAAGATTGGAGGTGAAAACTCTGGTCAAAGTAAGGTGATGTTGAACTTTCTGGACTAGCTCACAGAAATCAAAGCAACTGACATGTTTGAAGCAAGTGACTGTCATAGGCAAGGCCATTAACTCTCTAGTTTTGTATGGCTCAAGCCTCAAAATCCTCCCTCCCTTGTTTGGTTTTCTTTCCTCTTTGCCCTCCTCTATGAAATCTCTTTCCTCCTCCATGTGTTTGTTTTGTTTTGGAAACCCTAGAGAAGGGGAAGGAAAAGGGGGTAGGAAGTAGGTTTAGGGAGTGGGAATGAGTGTAGAAACAATTAGGGAAGTAGGGAAGGGAGTTAGTGAGCCTAGGGAAATGGTAGGGGGTAGAAAAATATAGGGAAATAGGGTAGGAAAAATTATTACGGGGATAGTGAGGCTGCCTAGGAAATTTGCAGCCTAGGGTTAGGGTTTTGGGAAATGACGCTTGTAAATAAGGAATGATGCTATGTAGGGATAGGGGAAATTTTTTCTGCGATGTGGGAGAGGAAAATTGTTTCTAGGGAAAAAAATTTATCAAGTAGGAGTAAAATTAGGGTTTCTTAGCTTTAAAACATGAAATTATGCATGAGGAGGGTTATCATCAAATATTAACTATCATGAAATCATAGGAGGGCATGCAATGACGTAACTTACTTTCTAGGAGTTGTAGATAACCCCACTTGATGATTTGATTGCTTGGAAGAAGGTTTGAGAGGTTGTAGGAGCTTGTAGAAGAAATTTGACAGGAGCACAACGCTCTACACAGGAGCACATTGCTGAACATAGGAGCGCAACGCTCTTCATAGGAGCATAAAACCAAAATTCCAAGAGCGCAGCGCCTCCAAAAAAATTTGCCTTCTTCGTTGAAAATTTGATTTTTTGGCCGGGGAAGTGAGAACTTAATGGATGAGAGTTAAAATGAGCCTATCCTTGGTCTTTGATGGCCTTTATACCTTGATGAAATTTTCAAATCTGGTCTTGGGACCCACTTTCCTTTTTCACACTCATCTTAAAAATTGCAATTTTTACCTTTCATTTGATCTTTTAATTTGATCAATTAGTGGAGTTTTTGAACACTGAGACTTTTGGGACTTTGACTTTCTTGGCAATTAGAACCCTGAGTTTGCAGCTAGTGTGGAACCATGAGTACTTATTACATATAAAAGACATGAAATTACAAATTGAAATTGACATAAAATTTACAAATTAAGCTTTACATAATAAAAATATGTTTATTGTCACTCTCTTACTTGCTGGTCTTTTATGTATGTAGATGGTAGTTTGATGGAATTTGAAAACCCTAAGACCTAATGGAAACCCTGACTGAATGAACTTCATGGTGAAATGACTGAAATGGTGATAAAAACTCATGATTGATGGACACTCAGCAAAGTGATGAAATGAGCTAGCAAGTAATGAAATTTCTGAAAAGAGTGAAACTTGACTTAAATCTGCACCAAGTGACCAAATTTTTTCATGATGACCTAATGGAAATACAAAAATTTCAGAATGGGACCCTTAACATGACATGAAAGAGTTAATTTGATCACTGGTGGAAGGATACAAATATTGACACTAAAAATGGCTCCAGTTGGGTTTGGTAGCTCCTTGGAGGTGCCAAGAACACCGTAGACCAAGTTCCTATCCATTGGGCATGGAGTCAAAAGCTAAAAGACTAACTGAAAACTTAAAACTTAAAAATTAAACTAATTTTAAACAAACTCAAACTGACTGAAACTGCCTTTAAAATTGACCCAAAACTTACTTGACTTTAACTTACTTAATTTTGAAAACAACAGAAAACCAATGAACTTTATATCCTTCACCTCGTGCTCCAAGCTTCGGTGATTCTCTGCTTCACACTTGTAGGAATGTTAAACTGATATTTACAATGATAGTGGGAAATATGAAAAATGCATCAATAAAGATAATTCTTAAGGAGCCTATCGTTTACCAGTCCTCAACATTCTTCTCCATTCATCTCATGTTATAGAAAAGCATTTTTTCCTCGAATAGTTGAGATCTTGTAGGGACCTTTCCATAGGTTATCAAACTTTCTGCGCTTCCCTTTATCCTCATTCCTTGCATCCCACCGGAGGTGTACTTCTTCAAGCTTAAAATCATTCGCTTTAGTTTTGCAGTCACACACCTTCTTTATCTTCTCATGAAGCTTTGAGGCATTATGAAATACCTCATCTCTCGTCTGTTGAAGATGGATCATCTGATTGATCCAGCATTGTACATCATTCTCCTCACTTCCTGCTTCTTGCAACAATTTCATGACCAGGACTGTAAGTGATGTGGGAAAAACAGTGTCTACACCATAAAACAACTGAAAAGGGAAAATTCCTATAGATTTCTTACTACTCACCCTGTCTGCCCACAAGGCATTCACAAGCTTTTTGTGCCAGTTCTTCTTGTTGCCCTCCAACATCTTCTTTATGATATTAATCAAGGATTTATTAGAGGAATCTGCTAAGACATTACCTTTCAAATAATAGGCGGTTGAGTGCCCCAACTTGATGTTATATTTCTCACAAAACTCAACCATCCTTTTTTCTTTGAATGATGTTGCATTTTCGGTAACAATATTATGAGGACAACCAAAACGAGACAATATTTTACTCTCCAAAAACTGAATAATTACTAAGTTTGTTGCTTGCCTTGTTGGGTTCGCTTCGATCCATTTGGTGAAGTAGTCGGTGGATGTTAATATCCATTTGTACTGCGCCGATGATGTAGGGTGAATCTCTCCGATGAAGTCAAGTCCCCACTGCTGAAAAGGTAAGAAGTTTTCTTTTAGCTTGAAACACTTGACACTCATGGAAACTCATCACCATTTCGTACAAATATGCAAAAAGAGTTGTCCTGTAGTGTCTTGCTCTCAACACTTTATTAGCATTGGTCTTCTAGAAAATATGGCCCCCACAGTATCCTTTATGAAAATCATTCATAACTTCTTAGGCTTCATTCTCAACTAAACAATTTAGCAAAATACCTCCTAGATCTTTCCAATAAAGGGCGCTGCCCAAAATGTAGTATTTCGAAGCTTTCAACTTTAAAGACCTACCCTTACTCTTAGTCATGCCTGGAAGAGGGTTCAAATGCTAAAGAACATATATTATATCAGAACACCAAGGAGACGAAATAAACATATCAGATACATGTATCAAAGTGACATCCCCTTCTTCATCGGACAATTCTGTAATAATATTGATGTCTAAAACATGAAAAATTGACTCGGCCATAAGCTTTGCTAGACCTTGACCTCTGATCAGCTTTGTGGGCTTGATATTAAGTTCATATTCCAACATTGCTGCTATCCATTTCCCTCTTCTACCTTCAGGATCTGTCAACATAAGAACATCTTTTACTGCTACATTAGGGACATAAGCCAAAATATGTGAATGTAAAATATAGTCACAAAAATCCTTCAACGCTTTTATCAAAGCCAAAGCCCGTTTCTCTATGATATTGTATCGAAGAGTTGCATCCCTGATGGTTCTTCAGAAAAATTCAATAGGCTACTCGGTCTTGTCCTTCTTTTGCATTAAGACTGCAGCTATGGTGTGCTCAGACGTGAATGAGAATATAATAAAATCAATATTGTAATCTGGGATTATTAAAACAGGGGCAGTAGTCAAAGCAAAATTTACTGAGCTAAATGAATTCTTGGCATCCTCATACCACTTTACCTCATTGTCCTTTTTCAACATGTTGGCCATTTCCCGAAGGTGCTCAGCCAAATTTGGAATAAATCTGTGTAAGAAATTCATCTTACCATTGAAAGCCTGAATTTCTTTCTTGCTCCGTGGAAAGTCAATTTGTTGAATTGCCTCAACTCGAGAAGGTTCAATCCAAATTCCATCCTTAGAGATGATGTGACCGAGAAGTTTTCCATCCTCCATCACAAAAAGGCTCTTTTTTCAAATTAATAGAGATTCCAAATTTCTTGCAGTTTTTAAAAACAATCCTTAAGTGATACAAGTGTTCATCATCGGAATGGGAGAAAATTGTCAAATCATCTAAATATACCACTAGGAAAACATCTTTTTCATCTACAAAGGGTATATCCATCACCCGCTGAAAGGTAGCCCCTACATTCTTTAGTACAAATGGCATATTTTCATATTTGAACGTACCCCAAGGTGTAGTGAAGACAGTTTTGTCGTGATATTTCTCATGTACTAAAATATGATTGTATTTCGAATATCCTACAAGCAAAGACATTCGAGAAGCCCCAACCACTCTCTGTAAGATGTGATCCATTTTTGGAAGGGGGTAATTATCTTTAAGAGACACCTTGTTTAAATTTATGAAAACTATGCAAAGCCTTATTTCACCAGTATTCTTTCTTACAGGGACTAGATTAGTTATCCAATCAGAAAAACTTATAGGAACAATGATACCTGACTTTTAGAGCCTGTTCACTTATTTTTCTATGGATGGCAGCAACCTTGGGTTGATCCTTCTCAACTTTTGCGGAAAGGGATTTTGATCGGGCTTAATTGGAATGGTGTGTTCTATGATATCTTTATTATAGACCTTTAAGTCTACATAATCCCACGTGAAAACATTATAAAATTCAGAAATTAAATCAATGTACTTTTCCTTTGCCTCAAGAGATAAAGACTTAGACAGCTTGACCATCCTAGGCTTGTCCACTGTTCCGATGTTTATGTCCTCCACAACTTTTTCTGTAGGAACCAATGTTGGCTTCCTCACTACATCATCTTGATCAAACAATTCTTCCAAAGGTATGAGACCTTTTGGAATATTTTTATCCTTCAACTCTAGTATATCAACCTGAGTAGCTTCGATGACTTTGTCATCCTTGCCATAAAATTTATCAATCGCAGAATTCTCGAATTCACCTTCATTTTGCAGAAAATTATTAACTTGTTGATCATCCCAAAATACTCGCCAATATCACAAGTTATCAGGAACTGTAGGTCGATGTTTTACATGAGTTTCAAATTTCTTGTTAGAAAATATAAGGATTTTGAAATTTCTTGCTGTTGTAGCAAGCAAATCTGCCATGAGATTCTGACTGCTCGGCAATACTGACAAATTATAATTGGGAAACATCTTTAGGATATCCAGTACAACATTATTGTATGCTCTCATTCATGGATTCTTGGCCTTGTATTCCCTTTTCACTTGTTTTATCACAATTTTGAAGTCACCATATACTGAAATTCTTCTTGCACCCAAATTTTTCAAGATCTTGAGACCGGTGATCAATGCTTCACATTCCGCCTCATTGTTAGAACAATCAAAAGCCAATTTGTATGAAAATAATATAACATTATTAGGAACCTTACGAGGCTGATGAAGAGGGTTGAGGATCCAAATTTCAATGTCTGCCCCGTCTTTCCCCAAGGCACCATAAAAATCCATGGTCCATAGACCATTTTCATCATCCAAGTGATCGAATTATGATTTCTATTTTGTCTCAACTTTCAGGGCTACTTCTTGATTCTGATTTGAAATTTCCTCTGCCTTATCAGATGGTTACTCTGAAGCACTTGGTAGATTTTATTTCCCCTTCTCTAAAACTGTTGTGATACAATTAGAAATCTCTGGAACATATTCTACTTCTACAAGCTGACTATCTATATCATTCAAGCCACTATCATTGAACAAAGTAAAAGATTCTAAATCTGTATGTACAACATTTATTGGATGATTATTAGGCCTCTCTTTGCTATTTATAACGTACTTCATCTTCGTTTCCTAGTACAACTTCCTCAATTTTCCGAAAACTGGGATGGTGGCATAAGAAAAGTCTCGTTGCAAAGTGCCTCTCAATTTTGCTCCCCAAGATATAGACAGCAACATACAAAACCGTGGTGGTATATCAACCACCACCACATCCATGAAGGCATTCTTTGTTGGAATTTTTTCAAGGGAAACTACTAAATCCTTAATAATACCCAAACAATGGACTCTACCCGAATCGAAGGAATACAAGTCATGGTAAGGACGAGTGATATCTAGGCCCAATTTCTCCATAATGGCTTTCGACATCAAATTGTGGGAAGCTCCAGAGTCAAGCATGGAATTGTGAAGGATATTTTGGAGGATTCTAAAACTCAAATAGAATGGGGGAACTTTGCTATCCTCTAACTAACCATCTATTGTTGGACCAAATATTAGTTCACGTTGGTCATCTTCGACATTAAGTATATCAGATGAAGGATCTAATTTTAACATTTTGGCTACATGAGACTTATACTGATTATTCTTTACAACTTCAGTTAAAGGAATTGACACTTTCAATTTGGAAATTTCAGTTTCTAAGCTGAAAGGAGTGGATTTGTCTACCTCTTTAATGCTATCTTTTTTTGTCGGCATGATCTTTTGATGTAGAGTCTTTCCTTTGGCTGTCTTTTTCTTTACCGGATGAGCTTGTAGATGGCTGATTATCTTTGTTCTGATTTGTAGTTGCAGGTTCTTTTCCTTTACTCTAATTACCTTGATAATTATGTTTTGGTTGAGTATATTTTTTTGAGTGTTGTGCGGGCAAATCCCCTCTGCAGACAGAGGCGATCCCTCTAGCCCTAGGGTGGGTCTAGCAACCGTGGGAACATGCTGAATTCCTAAATTCCTAGCTTATAAATGAAATATGGACTGGAACAAATATCCTACCTCAATCCAATGCTTTTGTCATGGCACGCAGCAATGACCCTTCGATCTTTGTCTTTGTGCCTTGCGCTCCATTGGTGATGATGTCCATGCACCTGTACAAAGATCAAACAAACAATGACAACATACAAGCATACAAATTCATCTACATCTATTCAACTAGTCAAGGAGAGTTAAACACTTTGAATATAAATAGAAACAAAGTTGGAACCAGAAACCAATCATGTATTATTGATATATGAAAAATAAGTTTACAACCTTATGCCTTAACATTGCAAATCTCCTTCGACGGGTTCAGTTGGGCACGTCTCAAGCATTCGTTCGTTGTTCGACGCAATGAGGAAATGGGCTTAAACTCTCTCTCAACAATGGATTCTTCTCTGCTTTCTTCAACACACCAGCTATGACTAATGACTATTCAGCTAGCTGAATCAATGTGAGGAAGAAGAATTTATAGGAGAGGAGGAGGAGGTTTGGGATCCACATAAGGTGGGGGAGAGGTCTGTTATCACCAAATTGATCTTGATTGGCTTCTCATCAATCAACTCAATGTAACTCTTTCAAACCACTTCTAACTGAATATTAGCCTCTTCAGTTTGAGAGGGCTCTCTCAAAGGGGGTTTATGATTTTGAATAAGGATAGTACTAGATGGCTAATTCTATGGAATTGTAACTTATTTTTATATGATTGCAGGTTGAAAAATGAAGGCCTGCTACCTGTCATCACCCTAGTAATTTCTAAAGATTGTGGGCTTTTGGATTTTTTCAGTTTAAGAAAACTAGCGGTAACCACAAACCTATTTTGGAAATTTAGGATCTAACCTTCCTAAATCTCAGAGAGGGCTCTCTCTTTATGATTTAACTTTGTTTTTGTTTAATGTTTTAGGCTAGTTATGATAGAACAATTGATTTTGGTTTTGAAATGTTTGGTGGAAAATAATATTACTTGAAGACAAATTAAAGAGGGATCTACTAGTCCATATGGCTATGGAGTCAAAGTCTAGCAACCAGAACTAGAAGGCAAAGCCAAGAGGATGCTAATGTATTCATGGCAAGGTAGATAACCCTCAGAGATTTGGATAGATTGTTTTGATGAGATGGCTTGCTTTGGGATAAAGGGCAATGAAGGATCCTTTGATCCGGAAAAAGAGGAAGGAGGCAAGGGTCAAACAAGACTAGGAGCAATTAAGAATTCCTAAATTCGGAAATCAGCAGAAAACAATTAAATGATTAATTAGTTAAGACAGGGAGTTCTTACACTAGTCCTGAAATAATTCTCCTAATTAATCATTAAGATTGAACAACATATATGAAATTGTATGTAATTCAGAATGAAAACAATGACAAGATAGATGCACTTTACTCTTCAAATTATCGCATGAATCTTGAATTATGAAGTCCAATTGGCTATTGTCTAGATTGCTGCTTTGAAATCAAAACATGTGAGCCTCCAACGTACTAGCAAAATGTCTATAATGTTCTTAGCAATTTTATTCCACCCAAAACACTTCATAAACTGAAGTATTTATACAAATGTTTATTACAAATATCCTAGAGAGATCTAGGAATAACTCTAGGAAAATAAAAATATTTTTACATATTAAGAGGGACAACTGCTTAACAACCTTAGCAAGTTGTTCTCTTATCTAGAAAAAATAGAGCTATCTTATCCAACAAAAACAGTTTGTTTGAATAGCTATCCATGCTTGTTGGCATATTGAAAAATATCTTTTTTGGAATATGTCTTCACTGATACTCTTTCCACTTATACTCTTTGACCATTGTACTTTATCTCTGATACTCTTTCATGTTGTTTATTTACCATGTTATTGATGTAAAAAGGGAAATTACTGTAGTCAAAATCGGCTGACTGTTTTTTCTCTCTGATACACTTTGACTCTAGCCTTTCACCCTGATACTCTTTAACCTGATATTTTGACATTCAACTGTTGTAAAAAAAGATTTCTTAGAAGTAAAAAATTCAAAATCAAATGATTGTTTTATTTGTTTCCTTCTCAAACTGACTGCTTCATCTGCACTCTCCTTCACTATTTGCTTCTTGCAACTAGAGCAAATCTGTAAATTGTTACTGTTGTTCAGCATCTGGTATTTTTACACTCTTGATTTTTCTGTAGTTCTCATCTACTTAAGTGTATTTAGCAAAATTTGGCTTAATTACAAACAAATGTTTGATTTCATTCTGAAGGAAGAATAAATCTTTAAAGTATTGGAGAACAACTTTCCCTGTTGGAGATCCCTGTGGCAGTTTCTTATTCACCTATTCTTTGGCATGGTCTCTTATTTTTTTATCATATTCCTTTTGGTCCATCAATTTGTCATTGAATACATGGATGTCTGGAATGCCTATTTGTCTTAGCATAGTATACTTTGCTAAAAAATTGGTAATGGAAAAATTCATAGCATCACATTTTTCTTTCAAGTTATTCATCAAAGTTTTCTTTGTCAATAATTTTTTGATTTGCAGTATAGTCTCTGTCTTGTCTTGTATCTTCAATTCTTCTAGCTCAGTCCTGTTCTTACTGTTTAAGAAGGTAATTAGCCTTTGTGCTTGTGCTGGTTTATCTGCTAATTCTTCTGTTGTCCTTTGTATTTCACCTTGAGCTACTAGAAGGAGGTCTCTTTGTTCATATATTATCTGAATTGATGGCCATTGAAGATGTATGGCTTCAATAATGTTGTTCCATAGGTGATTTCTTATGTAAGAAATATGTGTAGTGAAACTCAAATCCTTCTGAAGGCTTTTGACTTGCTCTTCAAGTCTTTTAGCTTTTTGATTGTTGGCATTAATCAATGTTGTTTTATTGGATACCTCCATAATCTGAATCTTTTTCTTCAAACTGTTAATTTCATTGGTTTTCAATGTCATTTCTTCCATTGCTTTGACAATTTTCCCTGTATCATTTGTCTGTTGCACCTGTGATGTTGAGGATTCTGTTTGGGAGGTAGTAGCTAATTGTACTGACACTGAAGTTTCCAATAGCTCCTTGGGTGCTAACTTTTCTCCCAGTGTAGAAGGAACAACATCAGTAATAATAGGTAAAATTGTGGGAATGGTGGAAGCATCAGTTTCCTTCACAGTTTCTTTTTCTTTCATCAGTATATCCAATTGACTTTCCATATCCTTAATTTGGGCAGTAAGATTTATGATCAATTGCATCCTATATTCTTTCTCTTTATGTTCTTGAAGTATTTCCTTGCTCTGTGGGTGCTCACTTTGAGGAAGTTTTAACTGTTTCCTCAAAACAACAATATCATCATTTTTCTGTTTGATTAATACTTCAGCAGCTTGTATATTTGATGGGTCAACTCCTATTTGTAGAATCAAATATTCTAAGGCCTTGATCCTTAGATATTTTGCATATAAGGAGCCTTTATCATGTTTCATCTGATCTTGCAAGTTGATAATAGTATTTTTCAATTGGTTACACTCATGGCCTTTGTCACCACTGTGGAATATAGCATCTCTGAACTATGTCGGTGAAATTATATCTTATCCAACTCATGTACCTTCTTAGTATCTACTTCAAGTTCCATATTTTTGTAATCAGCCGCTGTTTTTGGAGTTGAAGTAGTAGGTTGTAAATAGGACATGATCATTTTAATTGAAGAATAATCAAATGTTGTAAGCAATCTATCTTGATTTCCTGGCTTCTGCTTGAGAAATTGAGAATAAATCTCACTTTTAATTTCCTCATTTCTTTGTTTAATCTTTTTATATCTATCCTTAATATCCAAATCTTTTTCTTCTGTTGTTTGAGAAGAAGAAGTTTCCATATTCACCTGTTGCTCAATCATTTGGGTCTCCTTTCCTTTGGATGTTTCTTGTTCTCTTTCAATCTCTGTCAAAGTCTCCTTGATTACTATAGTGGCTTCATCATTACTGTTCCATCATTTTATCAAGGCATCTACAAACTTACAATAAAGCATTCTTTGTAAATGTTCTCAATAAAAATTCTGTACCCTTCTCTAAATGCATGAGAAAGGTTTAAATACTATATAACTACTTATAAAAATAGATTATACAACATATCTTATGAGGTGGTTTCAAACAACCTTCCTCATTCCTAGTATCTAATTGCTAAATTTGAAATTATAAAAAAAAAACTAACTTATAATCATGCCCGATAATAGATTACTGCCAGCTCTTCTTTTCTTCTCACAAATATTGGACATTGGTTGAACTTGTGAAGGCTTCCCAAATTGTGTCTTCATCTGCCCAGTAAGTATAGCATCAAGTAAAAGTGGTTGCATTTTCTATATAGAATCCAAAGAACAATTCAATGTCATTATTTGACTATGAGGTTTAACCAGTAGCTTCCAGTACGCTTCCCAATCAGTCTTTTATAGTTGTGCAAGTGTTTCTTCTCGGAGTTGACCCGTGTTTTCCAACTTTCCTCTAAATTTCTGATATCACGAATTGATTTGTGATTTCCTTCTTTAATCAAACCGGAGGTATGCAACATGTGATTAATCATTTTGACCATACTCTTTGATATACATGTTGCTCTGGCTATGGCAAATTCTGCTTGTTTTACCTGTGCGTCCCAATCAGTAAAAAGGATATCTTTAAAAGTTTCTTTGATCTTTGGGAGACTTGAATTTCTCCCTTCCTCTGAATCCTGCCATTCAATATAATCATAAATTTTGGTATTGATTTCATTAAACTCAATTCTCTGTTCAATGACTGTATTGGTCAACTGTTCATTGATTTCCAAGTGTGGGATTATGTTTCACATTTGTAAGATAAACAAGTTTTGTTGTTTTGAGAGTAAGGCATTTAATGCTAATCCTTCTTTTATGAATTCCTCTGCATTAGGAATACCTTCATATTTTGTAAGATATTCTCTCAATTCTTTAATCAGTATGTTTTTTCTAGATAAGTCATTTTCATGACTTATCTTAAGCACTTCCATATCTTGCTGAAATTTGAGGAGTTGTTGCTCTACCTTCTGATTTAGACTGTTCCTTTCTTCATCTAGTTGTTGTGGTAGTTGCATGATTTTATCTTCCTTTTCTTGAACCAGAATGGATACTTCGGCTACCTTATCCATTGTTGCAGTAGTATATGCTCCAGTAAATTGTGACAGTTGAGTTAGATTTTCAATTGGATTTGAAGGAGTGTCTTTCCATACAACTTCCATAACTTCATTTCTCGGAGGTGTTTCAATCCTTCTCCTTTTTCTTTGTTTCCTTACTACAGCTTTATGAAGAGGGTTGTAGAATACATCCACTTGAGGGATATCAGTTACCTTCAGAACAATCTCATCAGTAGGAAACACAGGAATGACTTTTGTATCTTGGGAGGTTATACCAGGACTTTCAATGATTTATTTTGTTGAAACTATTTGTGCCTGTGGAGTTTGAAATTCTGTATTTTTCTGTGAAGATGATACCTCTAGGGTATTTATCAATGTGTTGCTAACTGAATTCTAGATTTTATCTAGTTCACTTTGATTTTGTGAATCTGATTGTTCTGTTCTGATTTCTTTGCTTGCTTCAGTAGTATAACTAGTAATCAAAACATTCTGAGGGATACATTTGAGTCTTTGTTCTCTGTACTCATTGAATCTCTGTAGTTCTTTTGGATTTAGGTTCAATTTGAAAAAAAATTGGACTTCTTCAAAAGTTCCAAAATATTGAAAAATGTCTTCAAAAGTATCATCGGTGTGTATGATAGGTTTGTTTTTGACTGACTGAGTAAATTTGTTAGCAAACTTCTCTGGTTTGAACTGCCCTGAGGGTAAAACGGGGAGCTTCAAAAGCTCAATATTCTGACATTATTTCAATGCAAGATTGAAATTGCTAAGGGTGAATGTACCACATTGAATTGGAAAACTTGGCCATAAAGATTTTTTACTATCTTTCAAAGATTTAGTAAGTCCATTACCAACAGTTTGGTAAGCGACTTCTCTCGCCATTAATTTATCTGAAACATATAAAGGAAGAACATGTGGAGGAGCATAGCTTTCAAATACTCTGATATATGAAAATGATTCTTCAATAAAACATCTCCCTATCATTTGAAGGTCTAAAATGGCTTCGTTAGTGAACCTAGGGCTCACTCTGTCAAACATTAATTGATGTAACGATAATGCAACTCCATAACATAGCCTATGAAAATGTGGTGAATAATTACGCTCCCATATCTCTTTATGACTCAAATGAATAAGGGTGGGATCCTCGAGAGTCCATTTCCAACACATAACTGGAAAATTGGTAGAAAAATAGATAACATCACAAATATATGCACTCATGAAAAATTGGGGGACGGTTTTGGAGGAAGAAGCTCTTGTCTGGCGATATTCATTAATCGCTTTAGCTAGATTTTCAGAAAGAATGGTTGCCCAATTCATGATGTGGGAATTAACACCGGAATCAATCAAGGGAAGCCAATTAATGGAGAACTTGGTATTATCAGGGAGACCATATAATATGCATAGCATCGTGGCTACAAAGTAGGGATTTGAAAGTGAGGCGATAGGATACATACCTGATTTCTCATGTTTGGACTTGTTATCCAGTTTCGTCCAACCCTGAATTTTCTTGAAAGGGTCCTCATTGTTCTTTGCAAATTTCTCAACAAATCTATTATCATAGATGTCTTGTGGGTTAGGTAGCTTGTACATGACTTTCAAATCTTCAGCTCTAAAAGAACCTAAGATTTCATTCTTAGTGGTTCTTAATTGTTTGTCCTTGATTGTTGAATTGTCAAGCACCCACCTAATCATGTCGGTATATGGTAAAAGAGTGGCCCTTGCTGCTATCCTATGAAGGAAGGAGCATGCAATATCTTTAAACTGTAAATTTGAGGGTCTTGCATCATCAGAAGTTGCTTTGACCTCCACTACTTTAGGTTCTTCATCTTCAATAATGGTATATATAGCTTGCCACTTTGTAGCACCTCCATCGACAGTGCAGACCGTATCTGAGACTATGGCCGACATTTCTGTGTATTCCACTTCTGCAATAGTCTGTTTGTTGTGCTTTTGCATTACTTTTTGGATGGGCATATCTTGAAGGAAAATCCCTATTAAAAACAAAGTAATGATTAAATGATGGAAGATATAATTGAAATGACCAATTCGAAAAGAAAAGATACGGGAAGCAACTGTTCCATTAATTATCTGTAACCAAACAATAACTATTTGCATTGGGATGATGAAACACACTTAATCGTTTCTGACATGATTTATTTTCCCGTAAAAACCTTTATTAAAACCTGTCAAATCCATCGCATCGCGCCACTTTGAACCTGCCTTTATGAAGTGCATTATATTTTGTTTATGCAATATGCAATTTTGTGATATCGCGAAATCGCAAAATCGCAGTATCAGAATATCGCAAAATTGGAGTTGTCGCGATATCGGAACTTTGGTAAAGTCTGCTTAAAGTTTCAAACATATATTCGCGATGTGTGATTTATGTTGTCGCTTGCGAAACTCCGATCGTTGATTGCAAAATCAAGATTTTGTTGTTTTGTTACTTATCTTTTAATGAGAAAAGATTATGCAGGATGCGATTTGCGATAGGGTAATTTCAAGGATGTTTTATTAATTTCTTTTTTTTTTATGTTTTTATTTAATAAACGCAATAATGTTTTTGGAGTTTTGATTTTTTATCTAAAATGAAAAATAAATTTTTAAGAAGGGTCCCTATTTCTATTTATCAAAGGTCTAGATTATTTTGAAAATAAAAATGGGGGGA
>JAXQQM020092830.1:0-10836 GCA_034641835.2 Pinus albicaulis
ACTGTTAGTATGAATCTTTCGTCATAAAAGATCACTTTAGCTACGCATAAAAAATAGCCCTAACATCGATTATGGCTGCAAAATATCTTTAAGTCTGCTGCACAAATCCAGATCTAAGCACAAAATACATTAAGCAGATAAAATATAATATGGCTCCATGCATCCAATAGACAAGACAAGAACAATTTATTTAAAAGAATTTTATATTATCTTAAAGAATGGGGCACCTGAGAGGAAAACAGGAAAGTTGTTTTCTGATTCTCCTCAATGGGATGGGTTCTTGAAATTCCTCAATGTTTCAGATCTAAAATTCCTCTCTCTTATTGATGTGGAAAACCCAGACAAAAAGAGAACTCAATGGGAGCTCACAAAGCAAAAATGGAAAATGGTGACCAAGAGTAGATCCAGAGTGATCTAATGCAATGGAGGTGACTAATGAATGGGGAAAACCCTTCCATTTATAACAAAATATTGGGGTGTTCTAGAACTCAGTGCATGAATAAAATATTACTAAGCAAATTCTAGAATCACCCTTTAGGAATATTTTATTATATTTGTTGTAGGGAAAAGGTCTTTTGACTTGGGTCAATTCCTTTATTTATAAACAATAAATAAATAAATTATTTATTTATTATTTTAGGGATATGGTGGGAATATAATTAAATAAATAATGATTTATTTAATTATTTAAAAATAATTTAGTCAAATTTAACTAGGAATATTATTTAGATAATGATTTGAATAACTTAGTCCTAGGAAATAATTAAATAAATAATGATTTATTTAATTAATTTCCTTATTTTGGGTCAAATATGACCAGGAAATATACACAAATGTTATTTTACATGGTGAAAGCAATTTTACTTAGGGTAAAATTGGTCTTACATGGTGTACTTGGGTTCATCTAATGATAATGGGTTAGATGACCAAAAAAATGGTGTAACAGATTGCCCCCCAACGTATGAGTGTTAGGAGAAAATCGTATGACCGAAGTACGTTGCAAGAACTCAATCAGTAGGCATCAAGAGGGAAGTGAGAGAGAGAAATGTAAGGTAGTCTAATGTGCTAAAGGACTACACCCGGAGGAGATGAGACTTACAGGTGCAACAAGTCTCTAGGTGATGAAGGGATACCAATGTTTAAAGGTGGCGGGGGAGGAATACCTATGCCCGGCGAGACAATAGTACAAATAATAAGGCACCCGGAAAACCATGGAACGCAATAATGAAGCATGTGCTAGCCTAAACATGAGTCAGATAAATAAAATGATGAATCCCACATACATGCAATGCCTGGAATAACCTTCAAGACTTATACAAGAAGATTTTAGTACATGAGATACAAATACACCCAAATTCCCCCTACACACGGGGAAGGGCTCGCAAAATCTGACTAATACATGCAAATCGAAGA
Source organism: Pinus albicaulis (assembly GCA_034641835.2). NCBI lineage: Eukaryota > Viridiplantae > Streptophyta > Pinopsida > Pinales > Pinaceae > Pinus > Pinus albicaulis. The sequence goes on from JAXQQM020092830.1 coordinate 1,414, forward strand.
AGCGTTGCAAGCGGTTGAGGCCAATATCATCAAATGAGAGGAGCTGCATCAAGGGCGGAAATGAAGAAATCATCCGGGCATGTAGGGGGCTACCTGTAGGGCCACCCTCTCATAAGGGTTGAGACATATCACACACGCCCGAGAATCACCAATAGCTGCTGCTGCATCACTGGACCATCAAGTGTATAGATCACGATCATGCTGAGAAGAGCTTGAACCAAGGTACATTGCCCCCTAGACCTGGATTCTGGAGTAAATTATATGATGTCGATAGAAGTAGGTCCGCCATAGGTGAGGCAATAAGGGAACCCCAACTAAGGCACGAGGGAAAATAGTAGAGCGAAAAACAGATAGACACTAATGATGATGATGGAATGAGGGGTACAGAGGAGCAGTTGGACGACTTCCATTGTTAGAGCATAAAAGGCATGAAGGGCTTGGCAGTGACTGGCACAATATCATGAGGGATGGGGGACAGGGGTACGGAAGGCCGTAATGTGCGACATGAGAGAGGGATCAAGCAAGAAAGGATGGGGGACTATAGTGGGGTACAAAGAGACTCGGGATAGACTCCGTGAATGTGATGATGACTCGACTCAGATGCTCTAAACAAAGGGACTCGATGGTGTTGCCTCATAGGAAAGGTCTAGTGGGGGACTAGAAAAGCATGAGTACAATAGGGTAGCTCATGACGAAAATCAACACAAACGAAGACGAGTAAGGAGGCAAAGTGGTGCCCCAAGTACAAGTGTTGTAAGTGAGGAAATTCAATTTTGAGAAGAGGTGAATAGACCCTTCAGAAACAAAATGTGTCCTGGTGAAGTATCATAACATGAAAAACTGACAGATACCCATTTGAGTGCTCGATGAGAGCTTTCCAATGGTGTGGTCGGTGTGTCAAATGGGGCTATGGTTTGGTCGTAGCGAGCGAAAGAGAAAATAGGGGTTGCCTTCTAATAAGGCTTTTTCCCTCCAAAATCGTTCATTTTCTTATGTAGCTGTGGTGAATGTGGAGAGGAGAGAAGGCCCTAAATCTTGCAACGATCGTAGCGGACAAATTGACCGTTGGAATCGTGATCCATTAGTTGCAGGTAAAAGGCTTAATCTTACTCTTTGTTTTGGATGGATTCAAATTCCAGATTAGGGTTTTGAATCTCAGTAACTGCCCCTACTTCATCATTACAGTCGGGTCACACTTTTTGGGGCAAAATCTGCGACCTCGGACGCAGGTTTTGGCCTGAAAAGTGCGACCTGGCCCAGGATTTGCCCAAAAAGTACGACCTATTAGATGTGGGAGGTTTCAGTGTTGTTATGGGCTGATATTCAGTTTTGGTGTAGTTTTGCTGATATGTAGACTGACAAAAATGATGGTTTTGTGCAGATATGGCAGATATACGGATCAAGTGGAGAGAGAGAGACTTAGGTACATTACAGATGGAAATCCAAGCTGATCAGGGTGTCCATCGTGCACTGGCTAGGTATGGGGTTCTGAAATTTTTGGAGAACCCTTTGATGAGGGCTGGAGAGCCCTTGTTGGCCCGGATTATCAGTTATTGGGATCCAGATTATGAGGTGTTTATAGTGCAGGGGCAGAGGATATAGCTGACGGTCCAGGATCTGTATTTCTTGACTGGTCTCCCACCGTTAGGGATGGTGGGAAATACACAGCCAGTGCTACCACGGGGGCGTAACATTATGGATTTTGTTGAGCGACATTTTCGACCAGGTGTCCGACTCAAAGGGACTGGGATATCCATTGGGGATCTAGAGAGGTTGGAGACCCGGGAAGTGGCCACAGCAATGTTGCGGATCTTGGGCAGCCAGGCATTCCATCACATCACTGGAGGGCAGATGATGATTTTAGAGAGTGTGTTGGGGGGAACCTACTAAGGGTGGGCCCAAGTGATGTTGGTGTCGGTGAAACGACAGTTGTCGCTATGCAAGTGGCAAGTGAATCATGATTGTTCCTATGGGGCGGTTTTATGCTCTTTCTTCTTTTAGAAGATCCCGACCTTGCGACCTCGTATACAGTTACCTGATGGAGGTTCGAGAGAGCCCCGGATGCATCGGTGGGGACGATTACTGTGTAGAGGAGGGGGAGGGGCGGTTGGACGGGTGTTCCGACCAGAGTTCTTCGCCCATTGGGATCAGATGCCATTATACATAGACAACTATCCCTATAGTGGGATGAGTTATTGGGGAGATCCAGACTTGCCGCTTCCGCCTATTCAAGTGTGGGGGGCCGATGGTAAGTGGCAAGAAACTAATTTGTTATGTGCATTTTAGAGTTTGTGACTAGTATTCATGGTACTAATCTTTATATTTTTTGGAATGCAGATATAGCTTCGGTAAAACCGGCCGGATATATGGGACGACTGGCAGCAGCAGGAGCTACGGGTGCAAGTGGATCAAGGACAACACAGAATGAGGATATGGCCACTCTGTTGGAGGACATCCGTCGTAGATGTGAGGGGTTTCTGACTAGTGTGTCGGAGCATGGTTGGCAGGATTTAGACAACCAGTACATAGAGTTATGTATTGGGCTACTCTCGGAATGGCGAGGTATCATGCAACGCATGGCGATGGCTGGTGAGACTGTGCGTGATCTACGATCTGTGGGAGCGGAGCCGTTGGCTTGGGATCCTCCAGAGAGTGATTATATGTAGGGCAGGTGGTGCCCCCCAGCATTTATGTAGGGGCAAGTGGTGCCCCCCATTTTTGTAGTTTTGTTTTTTGTACCATGCTATGGGCATGTCATATGTTTCAGAGCAGATGGATTCTAAAAACACATGTTATATGATATATATGATTTATGTACATTTTGTTGATGATGTGAAATGTTATTGTCTTGTGTGTGATAAATGCCAGTCTAGAACATGATTTGCGATTTTATTGACGTAGTGATTTTGACGTCGAGGGATATGGTTGAAAGTAATGAATATAAATTCACGTATCAAAAGTTTCACTCATAAATATTGTCTAAACAGGATAGGGTTATGCACACGATAGACACCATTAAGTTGTAAGACAAGAAGCAGGGAATCTAAATCAACATGCAGATGGAGGATGTGATGAGAGAGGGCAATGGCTAAGAGACCACATACTGCATCATATTCAGCCTGATTATTGGTGGCATTAACAATGCAGACCCTGTTTGCAAGAAACGGGGTATGCAAGGGGGTAAAGATGGCCCATGTTGCCGAAGCGAGATTTTGGGAATGGTGACTTGCCCCATCGGCATAGCCAAGATAATGTGTGGACGACAGGGCCGATGTAATAGTGTCATAAGACAAGAAATGGGAGGGATGAGAAAAAGGATGGCAGCGTGAGTAGAGGATAGACATCCACTGGCAGCTATGGGAGGGAGCGGTCTGGGTAGGAAGTCTAGGACTCGTAGATTGACGAGAGGGAGATGAATGAGAACTATGGGATGAAGAATTGGGATTCAGGCTACGAAGAACATCGAAGATATAGATGGGATGATCGTGATTATGGGAGGAAATGGAAGGGTCAAGGAAACCATATGATGCTGCAAAGCTACTGAAATCATCAATATGGGAAGAGAGGTGCAGATACGCATCATCACGGGGAATGATAGAAGAAGAGGTAAAAATATGGTCAAAACATGAAGAGCCCGAGAATGTGTCTGAAGGAGGATGAATCAGAACAGATGGAATGGATTCAGAGGGAATGTATTCCGAGGGTCGTGTGGATGATGATAGGTATAGGAGGGGAGCAGTAGGTTCCTACATCTCGACATCAGGGGGAGGAATGTCAATGGTAGTAGGGGGATCCTTTAGTAGACCTGACGCATATTGAGCAAGGATGGGAGAGGCAGATTGATTTTTTTCAACTTCGTAGTCACAAATGACCTTTAGAGAGGCTCGGTAATGCGTGAGGTGAGGAAAATGGTGAGAGTAATGGTCGTGGACACCACATAGAGCACAGGGTTTGTTGGTGCGAAAAGTCTTAGGGTTCTTGGCTATGGATGAGGAAGAAACAGAGGTTTCAGGGGTCGTAGATTCAGGGAACATGACTTTAACCATGGGTTGGATATGGGGCAACTCAGGACAAGTATGGGTGGGATGAACGATACCATCACACAAGGCACAAGGCTTGGCGGGCGGGGGAGAGGTAGGGTTGGGTGCGGTGGCCTTGTATTTGGATGGCCCCTTGCGAGTTTTTGTTTTCTTGCATGTAGTGGTCGCAGCATGAGGACGGTCCTGCGGAGGGGCTAGGGTCATGGTAGCAGTGGAAGGAGCGAAGGGAATCATTTACACTGGTGTCATAGCTATTTATGGTTTGGGGTGGCCTGGTGGGGTCTCGGCTGGAGGAGTAAGACACCATACTGGAATTCCCAAGGTTAAAATTAGGGAGGGAAAGGGTGGCCATGATGGGGACCGAATAAATGGGGGGGTGGGGGGGACCAAGGAAAGGTATCTGACTGGCAGGGTAATGACCAGGAGGGATGGCTCCTATATGGTGAAGACCTAAGGGAACTGACTCAGGAGGGTAGGGAGGTTCTTGAGTGTGAGGTGGATGGGAAATTCTAGGCGAAAAAGGTTCAGTCGACTGAAGCGAAGGGCTAGGAGCAAGATGCGGTGGGCGAGATAGAGGTTGCTAACTAGCCGGAGCAGGCTGTGGGAGGCCAGCCTGAGACGATTACATCATGCAAAAATTTGCTAAGCTAGGGTCAGAGACAGGAGGAGGGGGAGGACCAGGAAAAGTTCCAAGAAAAGAGGAGTCTTTGTAGACGCCAGGGGAAACACTCGTCAAAGAATCAAAAGTGGGTGTATTGGTGACAGTAGAGATGGTGGACTCAAGGGAGGTCTGAGATTTCGGTTCATGGTAGGTCAACTGGTCAATGGTGACAATCTTGCCATTATGGGGAAAGAACATCTTGTTGTGGACTGCGGATGGGACGGTAGCCATGGCATAGGTGTAACTACGTCCCAAGAGAATGTTGTAGTCAAGAGGGGCGTCGATAACTTCCACGTCGACACAAACAGTCTTACCTGCAAGGGTGATAGGATAGTTACGAAAGAGGCCAATGGGCTGGGAGGCATGGCCATCCCATGCACGAAGGGTGATTGTGGAAGGGGCCAGCTTAGGGGATCCGAGTTGGTTCCAAACCGAAGCAGACATTACACAAGTAGATTCCCCCTCATCAATAATACACCGAGCTACATTGGAATTTCGGATTTTGACTGGGATTTGGAAAGCAACCGAAGGAGGAAGAGGGGGATGGTCTGACTGACGAGCATCGAAAAAAATCAATTGGTCATTAGCAAGATCTACAACACCCAGAGCCTTCTTTTGAGAAGGACACCACTGGAGGAGTTCCAATGTTGAAATGGAAGTAGGAGATTGTGCCAGATAATATACTATGTTGTATGAATGGGCAGCCCGACCAGAGGCAGCATTTAGGCGAAATGGTCCCTTAGGAGTCATGGGATGAACCTCAGCTTTGCGTAGATGGATTTGTAAGGGACCATTGGGTGTCAACAGAGGCTCTGTAGGACTTGAAGATGGAGAATCGGAGATAGATGGAACGGGAGGCATGGAATATTGACGGGACCGAGTTTGAAGGTTGAGGTCAATGGTGAGAGGTGGGTTGGAGGTCATCATGAGAATTTGGTAATCAGAGGAACTAGAGGGGGAAGGTTGAGTGGTTACCAGGGCTTGAGGGGGTTGAGTGGCCACGAATCCTTGTTGAGGGAAGGGATCGGTAAACACAATGGGTTGAGAAGTAGCTAGAGTGGGAGGGACAGTAGGGGAGGATTTTTGTCCCCGCACGGTGGCCTGAGACTCCCACATCTGCCGCATTTGTGGTAATAAGGGAAAATAGTGAGTGTAGTGACCATAAAAACCGCAACACGAATAGGGCTTATTGGTGTGAAGCAGTCTGTCCTGCTTGGGCTGAGAGCCCTGTGGCTGGTTGCTAGTGGTAGATTCAATACTAGAGGGATTGGATCCATGATTACCGGAAGCGGATTGATTTCATTTTCTCTTTCTTTGAGAAGGAATAAAATTAGTGGCCCCCTGTTGTGAAAATACTTGCCCTGGGGGGGTAGTAAGTGCGATTACGGGGGTGGAGAAGGCAAAGGAGTGGTAGGTCCAAATGCTGGAGGAGCTGGGACACCAGGTTGTGGATACTGATAAGGGGGAGGATGGGTAGCATTGAGGTAAGCAGGAGGGTGGGAAAAACGAGGAGGCATGCCGTAGCTTAGATACATGCTACCTGGAGGGGGGAAAATGCCGGAGGGGTTGGCCCCTCCTAGAGGGAAACCATAACCCAGAAGAGGTTTGGCAGAGGTATGTGATAGGGCTCCAATGATACCATCAACAGAGTGAGATGCCCCCGAGGCATTAGGGCCACCAAGCTTGGGGAGGTCAAGAAGGATGGTATAAACATAACCAGATTAGGCATAGATAAGGTCATATTTCAAGGCTATTTGGAGGGCGGCTTCTTTGGTTTGGGGAAAATGGGATGTGACATATTTGCTAATGGGAGGTAAGAGAGAGAAAAGGAATCAGTCCATGTAAACCTGATCTTCAAAGGGGGGGGCGCGACATAGGCTTCGTCTTCGTCGTCATTCCTGGACATGAGCGAAAAGGCGGGTCAAAGAGGATTGATGAGAAGAAGTTAAGAGTTCAGTACCAGTGTCGTATCAGAGAGGGAGCTGGAAATAAGATAAAAAGGCTTGGGCAATGGTCGCAAAGGTGGTATGGGAAGAGGTGGCTTGATCAACATACCATTTAGAAGCTTCGCCGGTAAGCGTGTGTTGGAACAAGCGAAGACGGATGGAGTCATCAGTGATGGAATTGGAGGAACACCACATGTGGAAAGATCGAATATGGTTAGAGGGATCTTCACTAGCAAGGCCTTTGAACTTGGGAATGTCGGAGGGGAGTTTGGTTGGCATAGTAGGCCAATTGACATCGAGGTGGATAGGATCGTTAATCAACTGATTGAAATCGGGGAGAATGAGGCTGACCATGTAAGGGAGAAAACGAGCAGTCGAGGTAGGTACTGTAGTGGTTCCACTGGAAACAGACCCAGCAATAGAACTGGGGTTGCTGCTAGTAGTAGGCCCTGAAGTAGACATGGTGAAAGTAACATGGGTAGAACCAGGAGTAGGGGGAGAACCCAAACAATCGGAAGAAGAGTCAGAGTGCGGACTTGGGGGAAGACTTACTCAATGACGAAGGGGAGGAGGAAGTCAACCAATTGGAAACTGAGGGTGAAGACAAAGAATTCTATGGGACAAACGCCTTGGAGGCACAATGATGACGGGAAGAAGGAAACCGACAGGGGCAGGGAGGGGTAAAATAAAGTGAGATCAATGTCGAAACAAGGGCAGAGAGGTGCAGTGTATTTTTATTTTAAAGGCTTTTCCAGGCAGTGTTAACCAGGCTCTTCTTCACTTAGGGGCAGTGTGTGGCGTACATTAATTTTAATTGTTTAAACCCAGATGTTTTGAGAGGAAAAGAAAAAGTGTGCTGCGTAACTGAAAATAAAGCTGCAATAAATAAGACTAAAAGAATAGAAATTTAACAGCTACCAATGCATTGAGCTAACCCAACAAGGCGAGTCTCTCAAAACAATTCTATAAGAGGGAAAAACTAAGCAAAGCACGCTAAAAAGAGGCCAATAGATCTCAGGTTGGGAGGGACGGGGATCTAAAGGGGAAATTTGCTGAAAAGAGGTGCAGAGAACAGCAAAGAGGCAGAGGCAAGGTTGCTGCTAAAAAGAAGGAGATCAAATAAAAATAGAAGGGACAAGGAGGCAGCCTTAGAAATGAACCCAAAAAAAACTATATGATGTGATTTGAAAGGGAGAAGAGTTGATCTAAAGGGATCTGAAAATGAGGTATCAGATCTAGAAGCAAAAGGGCTGAAACCCTGGAAATTCCGACGTCTGAAACAAAAAAAAAATCTCCCACAAAAATTGAAGGGTACTAGAGCCCTAAGGGGGAATATTCCCACTTAGTTGACTGAAACAGATCAGAAATAGGTCTAAACGGGTGGAGACGGAGGCTGGAAAGCCCTGACAGAAGCTTCAGACAAACCTAGAAAAAGTTCTGGAAAATTGCAGAAAAAAGTGCAGGTCGCAGGTTTTGACCTGTTTACTATCTAGGACGCAGATTTAGGGCAGAAAAGTGCGACCTCAAGGCTAGGTCACACTTTTTGGGTCGATAAGTGCGACATGTAGATCCGGCTCTCTCGGCGGCAGATTTCAGAAAGAGTTGTCGTCTCAGCTGCGGCTCATGTCTGTCACCTACGCAATAAGGTCAGAAACACACGAAAGTTAAAAATTTGACTGTTTGAGGGTTTTAGAGGTGGAAAGCACCATAAAAAGAGGAAAAAAAGAAAATGGAAGAAAAATCCTAGGGTCTGAAACAGCTAGATATGTAGGAATATATGAAACAATGACGGTCGCAAAAGAAAACCCGTGTGGAGTCGCCAATTGTTAGTATGAATCTTTCGTCATAAAAGATCACTTTAGTTACGCATAACAAGTAGCCCTGACATTGATTATGGCTCCAAAATATCTTTAAGTCTACTGCACAAACCAGATCTAAGCACAAAAGACATTAAGCAGATAAAATATAATATGGCTCCATGCATCCAATAGACAAGACAAGAACAATGTATTTAAAAGAATTTTATATTATATTAAAGAATGGGGCACCTGAGAGGAAAACAAGAAAGGTGTTTTCCGGTTCTCCTCAATAGGATGGGTTCTTGAAAGTCCTCAGTGTTTCAGATCTAAAATTCCTCTCTCTTATTGATGTGGAAAACCCAGACAAATAGAGAACTCAATGGGAGCTCACAAAGAAAAAATGGAAAATGGTGACCAAGACTAGATCTAGAGTGATCTAATGCATTGGAGGTGACTAATGAATGGGGAAAACCCTTCTATTTATAACAAAATATTGGGGTGTTCTAGAATTTGGTGCATGAATAAAATATTACTAAGCAAATTCTAGAATCACCCTTTAGGAATATTATATTATATTTGTTGTAGGGAAAAGGTCTTTTGACTTGGGTCAATTCCTTTATTTATAAACAATAAATAAATAAATGATTTATTTATTATTTTAGGGATATGGTGGGAATATAATTAAATAAATAATGATTTATTTAATTATTTAAAAATGATTTTGTCAAATTTAACTAGGAATATTATTTAGATAATGATTTGAATAACTTATTCCTAGGAAATAATTAAATAAATAATGATTTATTTAATTAATTTCCTTATTTTGGGTTAAATATGACTAGGAAATATAGACAAATGTTATTTTACATGGTGAAAGCAATTTTACTTAGGGTAAAATTGGTCTTACATGGTGTACTTGCGTTCATATAATGATAATGGGTTAGATGACCAAAAAAATGGTGTAACACAAGCCAAAA
>JAXQQM020081276.1:0-17992 GCA_034641835.2 Pinus albicaulis
AAAAAAAAAAAACCTTTTCGGCCAAAATATATATAACTAGCAATTGCACCAAGAGGCGCAAAGGAACGCCGGGGCGGTAGATATGTAAGGGAAGTAATTTAATGAAAATAAAAAGTTTGTGACGATATGGAATATTGGATTTGAAACTGTCAAACATTTTTTTTTTTTTGTGTTATCCCTAGCTGGGTAATATAAAATGTCTATGTAAATATGAAAATGTCTTGAATTTGTGTCCATGTAAATATGAAAATGACTTTGGAATAAAATTATGTGAATATGAAGATTTTGAAAAATGAGGTGATCAGTTAGATTAAAAAATATACCAGAAATTAAAAAATAAAAATGAATGAATGAATTAAAAATGAAAAATGAAGCAAAACTAGATCAGAAGAAAATGAATAAAAATCAAGAAAGATAAATGAATGAAAATGATCAGACTCTAGATCTGAAAATATTCCAAATCAAGAAATGCGAAAATATTCTAAATGATAAAACCTTTGAGAAAAAATAAATCAAGAAAAAAATTAGAAAGTTCTAGATGTTGAATTTGAAGTAATTAATATTTATATAACACTCCACATTTTGAATTTGGAAGTGATTTTTTTATTTTTTAGTTTTTTGCATTTTGAATATGGAATTGAATTTTCTTTTAATAATTTTTTTCTCAAAAAAATATTACAATATGCTTAATGATAGTTCAGATTATTTAGCTCTAAAGTTAAGGAAACATGTTACTGATGTTAATGAGAAAGAAGGGCTGCTCAGAAAAAATTTCAAGCACTGACATTTTATAGCTGCACTGACATTTTATAGCTGACATTGCACTAAATTGTTATTACTGGACCAAAAATGAAGTGATCAAAACAGCTTACAATGAAATTTGATGGTACAGCCCACCAGAAATACTTTCCGAAATTTTATTTCTATTTCATTCGAATCTGCACATAATATTCTGTAGCTATGTTCAATTGGGTCTTCAGATCGAACCCCAATGCCTTGGCCTGCTATATTCTCTGAGCAGAAAACAAGGGATGAAGCAAACACAATCTCTTGTGAAAAAAAACACAATGACCCATTTTCTGAAAATGGAAATACAATTGCACAAAGAGTTGAGAAAGTGTGCAGCCATAGCAGACCAACCAGCAACGAAGGATAGTTTTTACAATCAAATTTCAGGCTGTGTCTTCTAGGTAAAATCACACTCAAAAAATTTGAATCGCTTCCTTTTTCAGATGAAAAAAACACTGGCTTTATAATCGCTTCCTACTAAGATACTGCGTATAAATAAAACGCTAAAAGCCCATAGCTAAATATAATAGTGCTAATAGAGAGCGCGCAGATAGCTGCGTCCCTCTGGTGCTCCATCCACGTTTGGAGAAAAACCAATTTCGAAATTTGGGGCTCAGAAGAATCAGATATTAACAAGCGCCACAAATGCCTCTGCCAGTTTCCACTGGAACAGTGGAAACTGCCTTTGTAAATATTCTCAAACCGTAGAGCCAAGAAAAGAAGAAGAAAAAAGGGGAAAAAACAAATCTTAACCGGTGCAGCCTGTGAGACTCGATCACGCGCCTAGTGGTGGTGCGAGCCGAGGTGCTCTGAGATGTGAGCCAAGGAGTGCAGATTGCATTTGACGATTGTATCCACGAACAAACAAGTCTCCTCTTTAGTGTTTCCATGTGGCACATCCACCACGTAGGATTCTATCACAATGGTCCCGGGCTTCCCATTTATTTGCCTCTCGTGCAGAGTGGTAATGGATCGATAATTACTGAGCCTGTGCTCGCCTCCCACGATGCTGAAGCTCAGAATGTGCCGCTCTTCGTCCAGAATCTCCAGTCGCTCTGTGCTGTTAGCCGCAGGGAGACCGGACACGACTCGAACCTCTCTCAGGCAGCCGACCTTGAGATCCCCGCGCATGAGGCAATTTCGGACAAAGTGCTTATAAATTTGAGGCTCGTCGAATCTTCGAACCAGAGACCAGACAACGTTTACCGGCGCCTCCACTCGCTGTACCACAACAGATGAGCACCTGCACTCTCTTCCCCCATCATGTGAATGAGAATGGTACCGCCCCACCATTTCCTGCAGCCATTCCCCGTATCCTTCTTCCCCCTTTAAGTACTGCACGGCGCCCGCCTTGCAAATTTGTTTCGACCCGCCCGACGATCTGGAGCTCGGCTCCTCCTTGTCAGTACGTACCGAGATCAAATCCCGCGACGACCTCCAAACATCCGGAGGCTGCGATTCATACATCATTGCCGCAGATTTTTGCCCCGGCCCCAAATTAAACACAACACAGACAGATACCTCTTCCTGAGAATCGAACCCGAGCCTGCCACCAACGTACACGTGGCAAAATCGAATTGGTTCCACGCGGTAGGAGAAATCGCACGTCGCGCGATGAACAGTGTAACGCCTCCCGCGTAACCATTACGGGACCACACGTGGCGAGTTATCATTGGTTCCATGCGCCATAGCTTTGCACACCCCAAGCCCGCAATGGAGAACGCCTCCGGCGTAAAAATACACATTACATAAATGGTCAAAATATTTATACCAACCATTCCAATATTAGACATCCTAAGTACAATAATAAAACATAAACAAATACTACAGCTTCAACGAATTAGTATGAACTTGTCTCGGTTTTAATGTGATACATAGCAAAAGTCTACACATAACAAACGATTTTCCAGATAGTCTATGCGGTTGTGAAGCTCTCATAGTCACGGAACCTGGCAGTTCCAAATCGAATGATGATCAAGCGTAGTCACTAGAATCATCAACCTGGACAACCTTCAAACGTTGGCGCAGTTGGTTGAGCACTACGTCCGTCCATTGGAGTTTGGAACAACCACGGGCATACAGCTCATCCAAAGGCTTACAATCCTCAACACCTAGCAGTTGTAGCATCTCACGGCATTTGCAAACATATAGTCTTCGAAGATTTATACTGGAAGCCAACCCTTTTATGCTCTTGAGCTTGTAACATCTATAAGCCTTTAAGCTACTCAAAGATTTCAACTTTTCGAGACTTGGCAGCTCCTCCACCTTTTCACACCCACTGATATCTAGCTGTTGAAGTCTTTCCAGATAGCAGAGCCCTTCTATTTCACTCAATGTATTGCAATAGCTCAAGTCCACTGTTATCAGTGTTGTTGGCAATGGTCCAACCTTCCAAAGAGTTGTACAAGAGTTGATCCAGAGATGTTTAAGCTTGGGAAGGACGCCTTGAGCAGAGGGTTTACTCGGCCCACCTAGATATCGCGCCTGTCGTAAAAGGATTATAAGACTTAGTTCATGTGCAACCGTTCTGAATGACAGCTCGTTTAATGATCGGCAGTTGTATACTCTGAGAACTTCCAGATTATTCATATCTCTAATTGGTAGGGACTTTATGCCACAGTCCACTATGTTCAACTCTGTCAACCGGTTCAACAGCCCATAGGAATCGGATAAACATTTCAATTCTGGAGAATCATGGAGCCACAATTCCTTTAAGCTCCCATAAGGGTCGAGTACTGAAGCATCTGGTAGTTTTTTGAGTGTGTCGCTTCCCAGTCTGCATTTTGTATTTGCTTTTGGACTTGGTGTAGAAAACCCCGTTATGAGGACATGCTCGTGACGAGACGTTACCAAAATCAAGCTATTGGAACCAAGGATGTCCTTAATTGACAAAACCCCATCCATTTGATTGGCATGATCCGCATCATCCAAAACTATAAGAGCATGAAAACTAGAAGCGTTTAAACGGGAGATGCCAATTTTAAGTTCATGTTTACCTTCATCAATAGTATCTATTTGCACATCCAATTGAGTCAAATCCTTAATAAGTCTCCTCTGCAAGGAGATTCCAGAGCTTTCTTTGGCATCAGATAAGAAGCATGATCTACTGTACTTTGATCTGTTGCTCTGGAAGAAATCTTGGGCCAGCTGTGTCTTTCCAACTCCTCCCGGACCCACAATTCCCACAATGATGCAGTCCTGGGAGCGACGCACTGTCTTCTGAAATTGTGATTTGGTGAGATATTTCGATGGTGTTCTTCCTATTTCCAATACGCGTCCCACAAGCTCATTTAATAACTTATTATAGCCCTCATCATAGCTCCTGATTATTAGAGAGTAAAAGAACGAGTGAGAAACGCCTAATTAAATGTCATAATCCAACAAATTAAAACCCATAACAATAATTAGTGAGTGGGGAACCCTATCAATCCAACAAATTAAAACCCATAACAATAATTAGTGAGTGGGTAACCCTATCAATCCAACAAATTAAAACCCATAACAATAATCGATCAGTGGGAAGGTGTCCTCACCCATTAGGCGCCTCTAGCTCAAAACCACTTATGTCTCCTGCGTGACGAAGAGCGGCTTCCCAACCGCTAATCGTTGAGGAATCGAATCGCTGCTTTGTTTTGTGGATGCCCAGGGCTTCGCCATACGGTCCACTTGCAGGCCAACGGACCTCAGAAGGCTTGACCCAATAAAAGACCGGAATAAGAATGGCCCGATCCGATTTGCACGCCTCCGACATTTGATGAAGTTCATCGAGACACCAATGAGATTCCGCGTACGCTGGAGAGAACATGGCAATATGGATTGAGGCGGTTTTAATCGCGTGTTTTATTTGACAAGCCACATTGAGTCCCCCCCGCATTTCACGCCTGTCTAGAAACACTCGGAATCCACAAGGATTAAGCCTCTCATAGAGATCGGTTTCAAAGGTGGCCTTGAATTCCTGACGAGGATCTTGAACATCATATAAGCGACCGTTTCTGCGCTTGATATTCCGACCACGATGACTTATGAACACATCGTAGTCTGGAGAAATCGTCGTCGCAGAGGAGGCCGCCGAGGAGAGGGACAAATTATCGTCATGAGGGTTTATTAACACAGGCACAGAAAAGGTCGCGGGGTCCGTCGCAGAGGAGGCCGCCGAGGAGAGGGACGGATTATCGTCATGAGGGTTTATTAACACATCATCGTCTAGATCGGTCGCGGGGTCGACGGACGAATAATAGAGGGAAGATGCAGGACAGGCAAGACAAAGAATCGCATGAATACATTTATGTTTTCCATTGGACGAATCGAATGGAGAGATGTAAGAAATAATAGAAGTATTAAGATTATGCACTTTGAAGCGCAGGAACTTAGCCTACGCTTTTACATTAGTCGAAACTGCCCACATGAGGGGTGTAAGAGGAGCATGGAGCACCAGCATTCTTATGAAATGTGAAAGAAGGGGATGGAGCGTTCGAAGACCTCATGAGAATGACGGTAGATGGACAGGCAAATCCTCAAGAATTGCAATACACGGAAGAGAAGGCGAAGGTGTCGGCAAATATTAACAACCAGTCACTAAGCCCATTTGATGGGATTGGGAAGAGAAGGCGAAGGTGTGGGCAACTATTAACAACCAGTCACTAAGCCCATGTGATGGGATTGGGAAAAGGCAGAAGGTGTCGGCAAATATTAACAACCAGTCACTAAGCAAAACAACCAGTCACTAAGCCCATTTGATGGGATTGGGAAGAGAAGGCGAAGGTGTGGGCAACTATTAACAACCAGTCACTAAGCCCATGTGATGGGATTGGGCTTAGAAAAAGGCGAGGTGTCGGCAAATATTAACAACCAGTCACTAAGCCCATCTGATGGGATTGAAGCAGGTACGGGGCATTGTTATTCATATATGGTCATGCATACGTCTAAACACAATTTTCTCCGCCAGTCCGTTTCCGGTCGCGGCGTACAGCCCGTTCGAAAAGTAAACACAATTTTCAATTGACCGCCGTCAACGATTTTCCATGCACCATACGATGGCGAGCCCATTGTCCGCCCATTAATGCTCCCGACGTACCAATGCCATGCCATCGCCATGCTCCATGATCATGCGAGCCATCTGGGACAAGGTTATATTCTTCTGAGTTAGGCCATCTGGGACAAGGTTATATTCTTCTGAGTTAATGGCGCGCTTCTAGGAATCAAACATTATTGCGATGGGACATGATAGACGAGTATCACGGGACTCCAGTCTCCAGGCTAAAGTTGAATGGTTTCTGTAAAACAAATAATGATTGCCTCCGTTTTTCTAAAGTGACGGGTGAACGAATGAAGCGCAGATTTAATGGTTTATTGTCGATATGGATTATGATAATAATTATTTTAGTACAAGTCTATGTGAAAAATTTCTAGGATGGTTAAATTGTTTAAAAATTAATACTGAAAAAAATCGTTAGTATACCTTTTTGTAAATATTCGAATATTAAATGTTTTTATATTAAAAAAATTAAATGGATATTTATAATATTGAAAAATTTAAAATATTTATATACAAAAAAGTAAATGAGTTTTATTTGAATAGTTTATGAGACATAATACTTGAGAAGGTTTTGTAAATGGGGTAGTAAGTTAAATAGGCTAGATTGCGGGGAAAACTTCACAATTAAGTGCATTTAAGCCACAGGAGTTCTGGGATGGGTGGCTCAAGAGTTATGGGATGGGTGACCACCTGGGAAGTTCTAGTTACCAAAAAAGTGATAATGGACACTATGTGATTCATTTCACTAGAAAAATTAGTCAGCTACTACTAATGAAAATTGTCATAGTTGAATGACGTTCTTAACATAGTTAAATCCAAAAAGAAAATGATATTTAGTTCAAAAGTCATTTAAAAATAGTTTGAATCATAAATATTGTGAGAAAACTAATAGTTGCACATTTAAAATAACAAGTTATGAGAATTTGAGTTTTCATTATAAACTTAAAAACAACTAGACATTTTAAAGTTTCAAATTACAATAAAATATATAAATTTCACATTATCAACATTTTATATTTAGAATAAATAGTAAATATATATATCAATATTCTTTCAAAATATACATTCAAATTCTCAATAGTAAATTATTCATTAATAAAACCAAAGTAATCTCTAATTCATAAACTCCCATTCTTAACTATGAGTATGTGACACCTCATTAAGAGACAATTAGTCACTAAGTTAAAGACTCGTTAGTTTAATTAGTTTGTTTGTTTTGTTTTATTTTATTCGTGACAAGGAATGTTTGATGTAAAAAGTATTCATGACATAAAGTATTTTTTTGGTTATTAAGTTCTTTTTTTTAAAGAGGTAAACTTTAGACTGGATGTTTCTAGAAATAGAAGTGGCTGGAGAAAAACAACTTTGGGGAAAGCAGCTTACCTACCCTCCTCGGGGAAAAAAGGAATTCCAGAAGGAGGGTAGGGGTTCTGTGCTGGTGCTAGCTGAGGGTGAAGTGTTTCTAGAGCTAGTTAGTGGACCAGTTGAAATGACTTCTGCAACCCTTTGAGCAAGAGTTTTCTGTCTGTTGACTGGATTAATTATCCTGAGGTCACAGAAGAAGGAAGCTAACCACTTATTTTTCTGCGGCACTATCCAAGTTCTGGAGCTCGGGGGCAAGGAGAGGACGTCATTGACTTGCTTGATGGTTGGGAGGACCACAGTTTAAATAGAAGGAATTTATTCCAGATCAGATAAGTATACGTATCGATCGTTTACTACTTGACTACTAAGAATGTTTACAACATGTATCATAATGAAACGAAACAAATGTTATCGTAGTTAAAAGCCTAGTAGATGGAAAGGTTCTGTATAATAGTGTAAGAAAGGAGGTGCGGATTATTAACTGTCTGACCGGAAAGATTATTAATTTTACCTTTTATGAATAAGAGTTTTGAGTGTAAAGATTGGGGTTTTATTTATACCGAGAAGTATGGAAGTATTATTTGAACTTTGGGGCTTTTTTTTCTTAAAAAGGAAATAGAAACAGTAAACAGTATCTAAAAGATGCTCTTGAAAGTTATTGTGTCTACCTGTATTAATAGGGTTAAAGAATTCGTATAAATTTAACTATCTGACAAAGAACCCTGAGAAATTTTGAGTTGACAAGGGTTCCTGAGAATATTGAAATTATACAGCGCATATAAATGATAACATTTTTTTTATCCAAAACAGAACAAACTGCTTATTTACAAGAATACAAGGCACCAGCGTTTGCATGCAACTAGTCTTAAGCATGTTAGTCGACATTCTTTAAAAGTAAGAATTACAGACACGGGAATAACTGAGGAAGGGTTTTGGGAAAGAACTTCCCGAACTGGAGTAGTTCAAGAAACTCTTTCCGCCCCTGTTCGTGAGATAAAAAGCTATACTCAGTCCTTGTTTTGGCGGACCGGCGCCAGTAATCCTAGAGAAACCCTAGCCGTGACTTCCATCATTAAAAATAGCCAACACAGTTGTGTTCTTAACATTTTAACGAATCTGTAGAAACAATATTGCAGACAAAACTACCTTCACACGAAGAAATCTTCGAAAGAATCGCATGCATACATATATGTATTACCATAAAAGAGATTATTTACACATTACCATTCAATTCCTTTCGCAGAACAGAAACGGAAGATATCTCAGATTTCATGCAAATAGAACTCATAGAAAATGTAACTAAACAGCATGCATCCGGATTTATATAATTTAGGGACAAAAAGAAGAGTAAATACTCATCTGGAGACTTAATTACAATGAGTTGGAATAACAGAACAACCCAGTCTTAACGTATAACAACTGGAACGAAATAAAATTGTTCTTGCTAGCTGTCTAGTGTTCAAAACCCTTAAGAACAAGCTGTAAATGATGCTTAAGGAAAACTGTGCATAGTTCGTCCTAAGCTCGACGAGCTAAATCATTTCTCGGCGTGAACACTGGACAAAAATTACATTTAACCATTTGTAACAGGCCTACTCTAATCCTTGCCGCACGGCCTTTAAAAGTTCTACTAACCTGGCTCCTGCAATAGGAATTGGATGTGGATTAGAAAATCATTATTTGATGGAGCAGCCTGAGGAAGAGACTGTAAGTTTAAACCCACCTGCACATTTCATCAATAACAGGACATTAGTGTCTCGAAAAGAGGTATATTTTTTCTACTGAATTGTATGAGAGCATTAAACCCTAAAGGCGGTAATTTACCTGTAAACGCTTGTCATGGCCGTTTTGGAAAATCCTGCATGTGAGCGCGGAGGAGAACAATGTATTAGAACACGTAACAATAAGTCTGGAATGATCATTAAAACTGAGCCTTGGAAAGAAAAATCTGAATGGAAACCCGAATTCTTACCTGGCAGTGCCTTGAAGATAAACGTAGTTGTTTGGTCCATAGGCGGAGTCTGGAAAGGCTTAGCCTCGGCTTCCTGGGGTTTCTCCGATGAAAGGCCAACTGATCTTCCGGAGACTTCATCGATGGAGGAAGAAACAAACCCAGCAAGCATTTAGATAATCGTCTTCGAACCAAAACCACGGTTTAAATCTTTCAGAAAGGAACAGGAACGCAAAACGAATCAGCATACCTCGGCCTGTTAACAGAAAGGAACCATGACTGCAATAGCGAAAAGCAAAGCTAACACAATGAACCTGTAGCACAATGAACCTGTGCTTTTTCCCTTCCCGCGAACGTTACCCTCGCAAATACCGAGCCCATGATTACACCTGTCAGCGGAATTAACCCGCCTGTACATCCAGAGCAGAGAAGTCGAAAAGCCAGCCTTGGAAGTCGAGAAGCGCTACAGGTGCAACATCTGCAGCCTCATGGGACTGGGCAATTAAGGTTAAAGGATCGTCGAGAATCAAGTCTCCGAAACAAGTGAAGTCCGAGGACAGGCGACAATAAAGTCCACACCACATAGCATACCTTATCATTTATTTCTTGCATGAGTTGGCTACATGGCACTATATTCACATTTTCTTATGCTAAGGATATTTTCCCAATTTTCAAAGGAGGTGAGACTTATAATGTATGTTTATGAAATCAATTACGTGTTGAATTAATAAACCATGTCAGATTGGGTAGCGATAAGAAAATATAACGATAAGCAAATATAAGTTTCAGTATAGAATAATTATGAAGTTTATATTAAGAGGGAGATTATGGTTAAGTGATAGATAGCAAGTAATTATTTATTACAGATCAAGTAAAGTAAAAGAAATTTTTTTTATATACCCGTAAGTGTTTGTGTGTTTGTGACAAGTGGTATCAGAGCACCAAGTTGCTACATTGGGATCTTAAGGGTCTACTAACAATGTGCTTGTGATTAGTGCACAAAAGGGAGCAAAGCAATGGCAAACCAATCGCAACCAGAGAGGACTCAAACTCCCACAGTTTTGAACCCAGAAATGTGGGTACAGTTGACGGTTGAGCAGCACCAAAAGACTAGTCGATTACTTGAAGAACAACAGCAACAAACTACATTCCTGTTAAGTACGGTACAACAACTTCAAGAGGAAATGTTACGAGTTCGAAGGGATAATGAGAGGTTGCTACAGGATCAAGAGAAGATCCTGAAGAGTTTTTCTGATAAGCAGAATCAGGGGATGAAACACCCTAGTGCTGAAAGAGAATTAACTACAGAACCAGAGGATCAGCAGACTCAGAATAATGGTGATGACAGAACTGAAAGGAGCCCCTCCCAGAGGAGTAAAAATAGGAATTATAATGAAGCAGAGTCGGGAAATTTGTCTGGCCAACAAGATTCAAAAAGGCAAAAGATGGAGTTGCAGGGAGAATTTCGTAAGATTAAACCACCAACATTTGATGGTGAGGCTGAGGAGGCAGCTGAAGCCTGGTTAATAAATCTAAACAAATATTTCCAGGTCTATGAATACAGCAGCAATTTGAAGGCCAGACTGGCCATATATCAATTACGGGAAAAAGCCACCCTGTGGTGGGAAGAAGTGAAGAATGTGCGCATCATTGATGAACGCGACATAACCTGGGAACTGTTCCAGCAGTATTTTAAGGACAAATACCTGACAGAAAGATTTTATGACGACAAAGCAAAGGAGTTTCATGATCTTCAGCTGGGACAAATGACGATAGATGACTTTGTGACAAGTTCACTTCACTGCTGCGATATGTACCTTATCTTCGAGAAGAAAAGGCCAAGGTACAGAGGTTTTTAAGCAGTCTACCTGCTCATATGAGAGAACGAATAGAATTCGTTAACCCCCAGACTATGGATGAGGCTATCCGGAAAGCACGGTTGTGTTACCAGCAAAATAAGAGTAAGAATGATGTGGGAAAGGGTTGGCAGCCGAAGAAAGGACAGAAAAGTAGCTCTACTTTTAAAAACAGTAAAAACAGCAGCTTCAGGAATGCAGCACGAAATACAATCGGCAAACAGTTTGGGAGGAACCACCAAAGAATCAAGTGGCCAGCGGAGGAGAAGCCCATAGAAGCGTCAAGTAAACCTGAGCTTGGACAGAATTCTAGGCCTCCCTTACAATGTTGGGGATGTGGGGAAGCTCATTATTATAAAAACTGTCCCAAACAAAACAAAAGTGAAACTGTGGGAAATCTGCAGGAAGCATCTACGGTTGGAGATGTGGCACGTAGCGTACATCGTATAAATGCAGTGCTAGAAGATCGGCAGGCCGATTTTCAGCCTACGATGATTGAACTTGAAGGTACACTACTAACTAAACCTGTTTCAATTCTGGTTGATCCTGGAGCGAGTTTGAGTTATATCAGTCCTAAGTTGGTAGAATTATGTAAATTAAAAGAACAAAAGTTTAGGAACTCATGGCTGGTACAGTTAGCCACTGGGGCGAAACGTAAGGTAACAGCAAAAGTTTCTAACTGTGTGCTGGAAGTGTCAGAATAGCAAATAGAAGTAGATCTAAATATTTTACCATTAGGATCGTACGATGTGCTGTTAGGTATGGATTGGCTGGAAAAACATTGGACAGTGGTAGACTGTAAGGAGAAGACCATCACATTTAAAAAAGAGGATGGTACACGGAAAACGGTTCAAGGGGTTAAAAAGCCTGTACAATTACGACCAATAACAGCATCTCAGCTGAGTAAGTGTATTAGAAAAGGGTTCCAGTTGTATGCTATTCAAGTAGGATACACCAACTCTAAGGAAAAGGCCCCAATGCTGGAAAATATTCCTGTGGTGCAGGAATTTCTAGATGTATTTCCAGAGGAAATTCCTGGTCTACCACCCAAAAGGGATATTGATTTCACTATTGAGTTGGTGCCAGGTGCCTCACCAGTATCAAGAGCCCCATACCGGATGAGTGTGCCGGAGTTAACAGAATTAAAAATACAGTTACAAGAGTTGCTAGACAAGGGCTACATCCGTCCAAGTGTGTCTCCTTGGGGCGCACCAGTCCTTTTCGTTAAAAATAAAGATGGGACAATGCGCATGTGTATGGACTACAGACAGCTTAATAAGCTAATTGTCAAGAACAAGTACCCTTTACCAAGAATTGACGATTTGTTTGACCAGGTGAGAGGGGCTAAGGTATTTTCCAAGATTGACTTAAGATCCGGATATCATCAAGTTCGGATTAAAGATGAAGATATCTGCAAAACAGCTTTCCGCACCCGATATGGACATTATGAGTTTGTTGTGTTGCCCTTTGGTTTAACAAATGCGCCAGCAACTTTTATGAGGCTAATGAATGGTGTGTTTCATCAATTTCTAGATAATTTTGTACTCATCTTTATTGATGATATTTTGGTGTACTCTAAAGATGAAGCAGAGCATAAGGAGAATTTGCGTCTTGTGTTGGAAACGCTACGGAGGCATCAGCTCTATGCTAAATTCAGCAAGTGCGATTTCTTTAAAACAGAAATCCAGTACTTGGGACATGTCATAACGGCTGAAGGGATAGCTGTTGATCCCGAAAAGATCAAAGCCATCATGGAGTGGCAGGTTCCTCGGAATGTGGCGGATATTAGATCATTAATGGGCCTAGTCGGGTATTACAGAAGATTCATAAAAGGGTTCTCCAAGATTTCCTTCCCCATTACATCTCTGCAGAGGAAGGGCAAGTTGTTTAGATGGACAAAAGAATGCCAAGACAATTTTGAAAAACTAAAACAACTTCTAACTACAGCTCCAGTTCTGAAGGTAACTGACCCGGAAAAAGACTACGAAGTCTGCACGGATGCTAGTAAAGAAGGAGTTGGAGCAGTATTAACTCAAGAGGGAAATGTAATAGCTTACGAGTCAAGAAAGCTCAAGGATTATGAGTAGAAATATTCTGCTTATGATTTGGAGCTTACGGCAGTAGTCCACGCCCTCCGAGTATGGAGGCATTATCTTCTAGGTAAAAGATTTGTGCTGAAAACAGATCATAGTAGGTTGACTAGCTATTTCAAGCAAGCAGATTTAAACACTAGACAGGCGAGATGGAATGCATTTCTGAGCGAATTCGACATGAACATTCAGCATGTCAAAGGAAAAGAAAATAGAGTTGCTGATGTTTTAAGTCGGAAAGTGCACAGTCTGTTTGCTCTATATTTTAATCAGTTGGAAAGCCAATTGCTGGAGAAATTGAAGGAAGAAGCTCAAAGAGACCCAGAATACAAGTTTCTGTGGCAGCAAATGAAGAGTGATAAACAGCATAGTAAGACAACAGATTTTGGAGAAAGTGAAGATCAGGCTTTGACCTTTCGCGAAAAGATCTTTGTACCTAACCGCGCTAATCTTAAAGAATTAATCCTGAATGAATTTCATCGCAGCAATTACGCTGGTCATCTGGGATATCAAAAGATGCTTACAGCAGTAAGGAAAGTGTACTATTGGCCACGAATGCGTAAGGACATTGCCGAATATATAAGCAAGTGCTTAGAGTGTCAGCAGGTTAAAGCTGAGCATCAACATCCTGCTGGGTTATTTCAGCCTATACCCATTCCTGAATGGAAGTGGGAGGTTATCTCCTTGGATTTTATCACAGGGTTACCGCGAAAAAGGAAGCAGAATGATTCTATTATGGTAGTGGTGGACAGACTAAGTAAATCCGCTCATTTTATTCCTGTGCAATCTACCTATAAAATGGTACAAATTGCGGATATATTTATGAAGGAGATTTTTAGGTTGCATGGCATACCCAAGACTGTGATTTCAGACCGAGATGTTAAGTTTACATCTGCTTTCTGGAAAACTTTATTTTCTGGACTAGGAACCCAGATACACTTTAGTACTGCTTACCATCCTCAAACAGATGGGCAGACAGAGCGTGTAAATCAGATTCTATAAGACATGATGCGAATGTATGTAATGCAACAACCCACTAAGTGGGAAGACTACTTGCACCTGGTAGAATTTGCATACAACAATGGGTATCAAGAGTCCCTAAAAATGAGCCCCTTTGAGGCATTATATGGTAGGCAATGTCGCACACCTATAAATTGGAGCAGCCCCGAAACAAAACTGTTATTGGGACCTGAAATGTTGGCTGAAATGGAGGCAGAGGTAAAACGAATAAGGCAGAATTTGAAAGCCGCGCAAGATAGGCAAAAAGTTTATGCAGACCGGAAGAGATCCTACCGAGAATTCGGGGTAGGAGACCACGTATATGTTCGAATTAAGACTAAAATAAGCACTATGAGGTGGACCTCTTGTGCTAAACTGGCTCCTCGGTACTGTGGCCCTTTCCAAATATTGGAAAGAATCGGACCAGTAGCCTATAGGTTGGCATTGCCCAGTCACATTCGGGTACATAACGTGTTTCATGTATCCTTGTTGAAGCGATACATACATGATGAGAAACATGTAATTCATTAGCAGAATATTCAGGTAGGAAGAAGGATAAAATAATCCTAGTTTGTGGGTTGAATATCTCTAATGTTCTGATTAGAAATTTGTTTTGTGCCTTTCAGGTAGAACCGGACGGAGAATTCCTGGTAGAGCCTCTACGCATACTTGATCGGAGGGAAATTGAACTCCGCAAAAGAGTAGTCGTTCAGGTGAAAGTGCAGTGGAAGAACTTTGGACAAGACGAAGCTACCTGGGAGGAAGAAAAATTTATGCAGGAAGCATACCCTGAACTCTTTTCAGAGATGGGATGAAAACACCGAGGACGGTGTTGCTTCCAGGGGGGGAAGCTGTGACACCCTCATTAAGAGACAATTAGTCACTTTTGGTTAAAGACTGTTAGTTTAATTAGTTGCTTTTGTTGTGTTTTATTTTATTCAGGACAAAGAATGTTTGATGTAAAAAGTATTCATGACATAAAGTATTATTTGGTTATTAAGTTTTTTTTTTAAAAAAGGTAACCTTCTTAGACTGTGGATGAAGTTTCTAGAAATAGGAAGTGGTTGGAGAAAAAAAGTTGAGGGAAAAAGCAGTTACCTACCCTCTGGGATTAAAGGAATTCCAGAAGGAGGGTAGGGGTTCTGTGCTGGTGCTAGCTGAGGGTGAAGTGTTTCTAGAGCTGGTTAGTGGACCAGTCGAAATGACTTCTGCAACCCTTTTGAGCAAGAATTTATTTGTCTGCTGACTGGATTAATTATCCTGAGGTCACAGAAGAAGGAAGCTAACCACTGTTTTCTCCGCGGCACTATCCTATATTCTGGAGCTCAGGGGCAAGGAGAGGACGTCATCGCCTCACTTGATGGTTGGGAGGACCACAGTTTAAAAGAAGGAATTTATTCCAGTTCAGATAAGTATACAGATTGACTGTTTACTTCTTGACTGCTAAGAATGTTTAGGGTTGATGAACTGTTAAAGAAAACGAAACAAATTTTATTGTAGTAGGTTTAGTAGATGGAAAAGGTTTTGTGTGTAAGAGTGCAAGAAAGGATAGGCGGATTATTAACTGTCCAAACTGGAAGAATTGTTAAATTTTACCTTTTTATGAATAAGAGTTTTAATCGTGTAAAGAGTGGGGTTTTATTTGTTATTACGGAGAAGTGCGAAAGTATTATTTAGAGCCAGTTTTTGTTTTCTTAAAAAAAAAAGAGAAATAGAACAGTAAACAGTATTTAAAGTTTACCTTGAAAGTTATTCTTTGTCTACCTGTAATAATAGGGTTTAAGATTTCATATATATTTATTATCTGACAAAGAACCCCGAGAAACTTTGAGTTGACAAGGGTTACTGAGATTATAGAAAATATACAGGGCATATAAACGATAACAGTAATTAACCAAAAAAAAAAAAATAGAACAAACTGTTTAATTACAAGAATATTAGGCACCAGCGTTTGCATGCAACTGTTCATAAGCATGTTAGACGACATTCCTTAAGAACAAGATTTACAGACATAGTAATAACTGAGGAAGGGTTTTCGGGAAGGAACTTCCAGAATTGGAACGGTTCAAGAAACTCCTTCCGCCCCTGTTCGTGAAATGAAATTCTGTACTCGGTCCTTGTTTTGGCGGACCGGTGCCAGTGAACTTAAAGAAAACCTAGCCGTGTCTTCCAACATTAAAAATAACCAATACAGTTGTGTTCCTAACATTTTAATGAATCTGTAGAACAAAATTGCAGACAGAACTGCCTTCACACGAAGAAATCTTCGAAAGAATCGCATGCATAGATATATGTATTACCATAAAATAAATTCTTACACATTACCCTTCAAACCCTTTTGCAGAACAGAAAAAAAAACGGAAGATATCTCAGATTTCAGGCAAATAGAACTCATAGAAAATGTAACTACACAGCATGCATCCGGATTTATGTAATTTAGTGACAAAATGAAGAGTAAAATACTCGTCTGGAGACTTAATTACAATCAGTCGAAATAGCAGAACAACCCAGTCTTAATGTATTACAACCGGAACGAAATAAAATAGTTCTTGCTAGCTGTCTAGTGTTCAAAACCCTTAGGGACAAGCTGTAAGTGACGCTTAAGGAAACTATGCATAGTTCGTCCTAAGCTCGACGAGCTAAATAACTTCTCGGCGTGAACACCGGATAGAAATTGCATTTAACCATTTGCAACAGGCCTATTCTAATCCATGCCGCACGGCCTTTAAAGTTCTACTGACCTGGCTCCTGCATTAGGAATTTGGATGTGGATTAGAAAATCGTCTTTTTATGGAGCAGCCTGAAGAAGAAACTGTAAGTTTTAACCCACCTGCACATTTCATCAATAACAGGACATTAGTGCCTCGAGAATGTGGTATAATCTTTTCTACTGAATTTGTTAGAGAACTTTAAACCCTGAAGGCGGTAAATTACCTATAAGCACTTGTCATGGCCGTGTTGGAAAATTTTGCGTGTAAGCGCGGAGGAGAGCGAGGTATTAGAACACGTAACAACAAGCCTGGAATGTTCATTAAACTGAGCCTTGAAAAGAAAATTCTAAGCGGAAGCCCGATTTCTTACCTTGTAGCGCTTTGAAGATAAGAGTAGTTGCTTGGTCCACAGGCGGAGTCTAGAAAGGCTTAGCCTCGGCTTCCTGGGGTTTCTCTTACGAAGGGCCAACTAATCTTCCGAAGACTTCATTGCTGAAGGAAGAAGCAAACCCAACAAGCATTTTAGATAATCGTCTTCGGACCAAAAATCACGGTTTAAATCTTTCAGAAAGGAGCAGGAACGCAAAACAAATCAGCATACCTTGGCCTGTTAGCAGGAAGAAACCATGACTGCAATAGCAAAAAGCAATACTAGCACAATGAACCTGTGTTTTCTTTCCTTCCCGCGAACGTTACGCTCGCAAATACCGAGCCCATGATTACACTTGGCAGCGGAATTAACCCGCGTGTACATCCGGGGCAGAGAAGTCGAAAAGCCAGCCTTGGAAGCCGAGAAGCGCTACAGGTGGCGACATCTGCAGCCTCTTGGGACTGGGCATTTAAGGTTGAAGGATCAATGAAAATCAAGTCTCCGATTCAAGTGAAGTCCGACGACAGGCGACAATAAATTCCACACTCCATAGCTTACATATTCATTTATTTGTTGCATGAGTTGGCTACTCGGCAGTATATTGACATTTTCTTATGCCGACGATATTATCACAATTTTCAAAGGGGTGAGACTTATAACATTAGTCTTTTGAAATCAATTCGTGTTGAATTAATAAACCATGTCAGTGATAAGAAAATACAAGTTTTCAGTACAAAATATTTATAAGTTTTATATTAAGAGGGAGATTATGGTTAAGTGATAAATAGAAAGTAACTATTTATTACAGATCTGGTAAAGTAAAAGA